>WMED01014596.1:0-13957 GCA_019650415.1 Pipa parva | reverse complement strand
ATTGTACATGGCATTAAACGCCGCTATTGTACATGGCATTAAACGCCGCTATTGTACATGACATTAAATGCCGCTATTGTACATATTCAGACTCTAGTTTCTCTTACTACTGAGATAACAGCACTAATGGCCGTATTTACCATTTTTAAAACTTTATTTAAATGATCCACTGTACGAACAGAAACAAATGATCAGAAGAGTAGGTCTATTAGAATAGATAAAAACGAATCCCTTTTTCATTACCTTCATTGGAGAAATGAAATGTGCCTTTCTCCTGTGCAGATTTTTTTTTTTTTTTTAAATGAATCAAAATGCAAAAAAAAAGATGAAATGGTCAAATGGGATTTTCCTTTTGTATAACATTCAAATCCTGTGTAAATGCATAAGGAACTTTTTTTATGTTACTGCCACTTTAAGATACAGAGTTAACCCATCCTGGTGTGTTTTAACCCCCTGCTCCATAACAGGATATCAATGTATATTTCTCTCTTTTTTTTTTTTCCCCCTAAAACCTGCAGTTCCCATATATTTCCACTAATCCAATTTCTTTTCAGTAAGCGATTTTGGCCTTACCTGGGTAATCCTTAATTCATTGTATGTAAAAGTATTGTATCCTAAAATGAGGAGGCCAGACTTGTTTTTCCGGTCACGGTAAGCCACGTGATTGTTTGGAATAATGTCTTTCATGCGGCGTGGAAGGAAATCTGCAGTATAGCACAGCTGCCTTTCCCAAAGACCCTTCCTTCTGTTATTAAGTTACTCCGCAAACCCCACCCCCCCTCCATCCCTTACTAAACAAGTATGACTAAGCCACCAATTCCAAAACTAGTTCATTTTCCTACTGTTCCCTTAAAGTATTCCCAGTAACTGTAGTATTCATGCTATGATACACAATCGTGCAGGTTTAGCAATTTTATTATGATGAGTATTATTATATTATATTATCCAGACTAGGTCACAGTGACACTGACCTCTCTACTACTTACTGAAGCTATGGATCTCTCCCTTATTCTGTCATATAATGAGGCATATTTACAGAGAGACAAAATGGATTTTACCCGTATGAGTTTCATTTTACCTGTCGCTAAAAGTAGGTCAAATCAGTGTCCCCAGATTACACTAAATTTTTTTTTCTTTCATAACGATTCTCCCATTTGAAACAACAGACCCGTAGAAGTCTTTTTGGCAACACCGGGTTGTTTTCAGAAATGCTCTATCTTGGAGTTAAAACAAAGAATGAATAATAATTTAAAAACAATGAACCATAAATTTGGAATTAAAGTAATTGTGCGGAGCCAAATCCTAGTTCACCCTTTGAGCATATTTATAATAGGCAGTGAAATCAGAATTCAGCTTAAAAGTAAAATAAAACGTGTGAGAAACAGAAATGACTTTTTCTTAGCATCTTTAGGTATAGTTGTTACTAGTTTGAAAAGTGTAACTGCATTCCATTAGTGGGGTTCAACTCTGAAAAGAAATCTGTAAAAAATCAAGGGATGCTTTTGTATCAGAAGGAAAATGGAAACCACACCAGGATGGCCTCAAAACAGAGGCTTCTGGGATCATGTCCCAAAGGTTAAAGGAAAGTTTACATTATTACATTTCCCTGAGCCACACTAAGGAGCTGGAGACTAAATATTGCTGGAACTTTAAGATAACATAGCACTGAAATATACTGCAGATGTTTTGGGGGTTATTGGCTAAAGTCCAAATTGTTGCGTAAAGAATTCAAATTCGCCAGCTAAAGATGGTCGCAATAGGCGGCTACTGTCGCGACTTCATAATGGGACTGTTGTCATGGGAGTCCAGTGGGAATCCGCTGTTTGAGAATTTGACAGTCAAATTCTCACTTTAGTCAATAACCTCCTTTGTAAACGGTTTTGTAGAGAAAATGTACACAATTATTTGATAGCGGGTATATTTCTTTAAATACATTTCATTCTCCACTAATTCCTTCACTGATATCACCCCACCTAAAAAAGATTGTGAATAGAGAATTATTAAAGCTTAATTTCTGATGGATGGAGCTCAGTGGGATCTAGATCCCATCCTCTTGCTCTGAACAGTTATTAATGAGCATAACTACCTGGGACATGTTTATGGTGGTAAGGACGGCCACTGGGGCTCCCAGTTTCCCTTTAGTAGTTTTTTTACTTGAAATCATCTATTAGGCAGCCAGTCCTACTGAGCATTGGAAATATGGAGTCCATAATGCTACCAAGTCATGTGTAGGGGCAATTCTCTTTCTTTTAGGTGCTTTTGGAGTGAACCAAGTCAGACATGGTATCTGCAGGAGCGTTCCTCTTTCCTTTCTGAGTATGAGCTAGAGGGCAAAGTTTGACCTTTAGTAAATGTGGAATGAATACACCCTCCATCTATCTTTATGCATGGCTTCCCTTACTTTATTTTTATTATTTGATTTTGGGTTAACATCTTCATCATTTGTGTTCTTAACTCATTTTATTGGTTTTTAAGTTGCCACATCTTTGCATGAAGACTTGCTCTCTCTCAATCCACCTTCTCTTTGGTTGGGACACAATATACTTCTATTTTCCTTCCAGAAGACATGGAATTAAAGCACCTAAAGGGAGATTATAACTGGTATAGGAGACAGTCCAGCTCACTATATATATGGTAACTTGGGACACTAGTGTTGCACATAGCTTGGATGTGTGTGTGCGCCTTTTTAACATTTTGTGTTGCTCCTGCTTTCCCTGCAATAACTAACAGCGCTAGCTTATTAGCATTTGCTTGCCGGACACTATAACGCTGTGAGTGTTCTGACATCCATTTTGTGTGTACTCCTTTGCAGATAGGTCAGCCATATTGAGAAATGGGATATGAGCACCGCCTAACCTCATTATGCTTTCTAGAAGTGAGGTGTCAGGCTATGGAAATACTTATTCACTGTAAGAATGTTTTATAAACTCCATCCCGCCAGTAATAAACCTCTATTTTGTCAGCTGACCCATTAGATGACCAGTTTAAGTCACTTCATTGCAGACGGGTTTCTGGAAACTGCTGTATTAAAGTGAACGACATATCTTCCAATCAGGAAGGCTTTAACCTTGGAATTCATGTTTAATTTAAGACCGTTTGCAGTTTTTAAAACCAGTTCGTTCGTGTTTACATTTAAATGGTCTTTAGGACTCTTTTTATTTCATTACCCTAAGCAGCCAAGTTAAGCCCCAAAATGAAAAGTTAATATTGTAAAACCTGAAAAGAAAATAAGTAAACAAATTTAATACATTAAAAAATGAAGCCTCAGATGAATTGATTTTCCAGTGTTGGGGTGCAGCGACTCTAAGTGATCAGAAATAATTTAAAAGCTAAGATCCTTTTCAGACTGTTTTATAGTGTCACAATCTACAACATGCAAAACTCTCCAAGGTAAACTTCTTCTTTAAATATAGGAATATAGGGACACCACATTATTTCAGTTGCAGCTGTTTAGGAGCTAAAAACACTATATAAAGAGCAGCGGCCGAATTATTCTAAATGTCACGTGAAGTCAGTATATACAGTATCTAATCAAGTCTGTGGTCTGATACTTGGTGTTTTGGCTTTCTACACGGCACACTCTACTGCCAGTCCAGTTTTAAAAACTATTGCTAATTCTAGCAAGCACATGTTAATTCAGTGATAAAATGAAAAATTACCTAGAAAGGGTTTATTAGCTTAATTAAGTTGCTTATTTGCAGAAACTGCAGAAACATATACCCTTTTTACTCAAACCAGTCTACTATTAGAAAAGTGCCTTGTGCCCGGTAATGATCCCTGCACCTGATTTAAACTTGTCCTCGTGCCCGGTAATGATCCCAGCACCTGATTTAAATGCACCCTCGTGCCCGGTAATGATCCCAGCACCTGATTTAAATGCACCCTCATGCCCGGTAATGATTCCAGCACCTGATTTAAACTCACCCTCGTACCCGGTAATGATCCCAGCACTTGATTTAAACTCACCCTTGTGCCTGGTAATGATTTCAGCACCCTCATGCCCCCTTTGTGAGAACAACTGCATCACTATAAAGTTAGTAGACTGATTTATTATTACAAGTGTGAGAGATCTAATAAAAAATCTGAGTGAGTAAATGACTACCAGAAGCCTGGCTTCTCATGCTGAATCACATGGGGTGAATCTGATGACCATTGCTTATTCTCTGTAATTATTAAATGACCCACATCACCCCACAAGTAAATATATAGGAAGGACTATTTTGTACAGACCCCAGACAACCTGAGGTTTTTACCTTTGATTGTGTAGAGCCCGCAGGTTAAATGAAATGGCATGTACGCATTAGAAAAAAAACTTAGCTTCCAATTAAACCAGAATATTCTAAAAATGGCCACGAGTCTTGGGTTAAAGTCTAGATTCCGTGTATTGCTTTATGCTGTGTTGCGCACTTACGCGGTTCTGACTTGTGTTTTTTGTGTAGTGTTTGTTCCCTTTCCCAAAGTCATGTGTAATCCATATTATCATTGTACTTCATTATTTGTTCATTGTTCATTTTGTATTTTTGTTTGTTTTTTTTTCTCCTCTTCCCCCTCCTTTTCTTTTCTTTTGATGTATCTTCCCTTTATTCCATCTTCCGCTCACTTGCCCTCCATCCTATCGTCATCCGTTCAACTGTATTTGCACCCGCTGAACCGCCTCCCTGCGCGCTTCTGCCTCAGCTGCAGCACAACTGACAGCTTGATGACCCCAGTTAAGCAACCGCCACGCAAGGTACCCTCTGACACAGAGGCTTTGGTAACCAACGTACCCTCAGGATCTGTTCAGGTAAATGAATAATTCAGTGTAGACTGAGCTCATGCTAGAGTCTTTGTATGGAGTTAAAGGAACAGTAACACCAAAAACTGAAATTGCCTCAAATTTATTTATAGTTACTGTGTATTCACTCTGATTTAAAGTAGGAGATTTAGCTTTAAACATTGGGTTTTAAGGCTCTTCCTGCATATGCGTAATCTGTAGCACCATCGGGTGAGATCTCATTAACAACATGGCTGCTATCGGTAAAGATAAAAGCAGACAAAGCAATAATATTCATACATTTAACTTCAAAGATAACATTTTTACAAATATTTTCTTTATTTTTTTGCTGTTACTGGTCCTTTAATTAAGCATTATGCCATTCAAACTGCTAGGCATTCAGACAAGATCTCAGACCATTGATCAGCCACCATTGGCCGTTGGTATGTTAACAATAATTCTGTGTTTGTCTATAAATGTATGGGGTGAAATTTGGCTTTGGATGGGAATTGCTCATACTGGTGATCTGTTTTCCCCTTTTCGGATCATCTGTTTATTTACATCTGTTTTTTGTTTAAACATTTAACTGTTTTATTTCATTACGTATTACTCCTGTTCAATAACTTGTTTTAATTGATTACAATTTAATTCGCCCCAGTGAATAGTCTACGGTGGCAGCTTTTGGTAAAGCATGCAGTTCTTCCACGCGTAGGTCTGCTATCCTCTCCAGCTTTAGGTCATTGGATGCAAAATGTGGGTTGCCAGCGCAATGAGAAATCCTATAGGAATTTTATTTCATATTGCACAACAACTACATCTGTGAAGTGTTTAAAGCCTATGATTATTTATATATAAAAGAGTTCTTTCTCCACATTACATTTTTTTTAAAAAATGTATTTTGTATACATTCATTTAGAATAAGCACTTTTATATATAAAACATTGCACCGTATAACCCAAATAGAAGGAATGATCTATATTAGCAGTAAAAGTTTCTCCCTTCCACACCCTAATGAATTGGAGGATATCCTATATATATGAGTTGTGTATTGCTGCACGTAAGAGGTGTTTGAAGTTGATGTGGTTATATTTTCTAATTGTAGACTGTGTTATTGTGGGTTGTTTTGTTTTTTGTTTTTTTGTAGTGGTTCTATATAGTCTTATGTGCCTAAACTGTATTTATTAACAATGTACTCTGTTTTTATATAGGAAAATAGGTTCATACAGTTAGATTTATCTTATTAGATTGTTTTCTGCAGAGCTAATCATGTTAACTAAAAGTTTCTGCGCTACATTTATTTACTTGTCTATATATGTCTGAGCCATACTGATGGGGCACGGACATATTTCTTCAGAGACCGACCCGGTTCAGTTCCTTGCGAATGTAATTAGACTGGGACAGTTGCTACAGCCAGGGAGATTATTGCAATTAACTGATTCCATTAGCGCACTGCTGTGGTGCCGCTTCCAGTAAATGGCTAATTAGTAGCTGGATGGAGGGGGGGGGGAGAGTCTTCCTCTATGAGCAAGCTGTTTATGAAGGTGAGCAGGTAATGGAACAAGAAGAAAGTGTTGTATAGAGGCACCCTTGCTTTGAGAGAATGATGAGGTCAGTAGGGATTTAAATGAAGTAGAGAGAAATGTAAAACCAGGATGAAGAGTTAAAAGGGCATATGAAGATAATGCTGTATTAGACTGTTTTCTGCTAGGACATGTCATTTAGTCGCAGTTGCCATTGTCATTTTTGAATGAATTAGTCACCTTGTGCAACACCAGAGCCCTGTCATCAACCCCCCCAATTCCCCACTTTGATCTGGCAAAGTCAAACAGGTGAATTCGGAGCAATACACCTTTCAGAATTTGACACTCTGTTGCTTGCTGAATAGCTGAATTACCAGTGCACGCGCACGCGAAGTGATGCAGAGAGCTCCGTAAGTCCACAACTATTGAAAGCATCTGAGTTGGTAGGGAATTTGCCACATCGCAGAGTTTGTTAAATAAGCAGGGTTGGAGAAGTCTGAAAAGGATGTGAATTCGGGCATTTATGCGACTGTTCGCACTTTAATAAATAACCCCCTTAAACTTTTCGACTTTAATAAATTTAAATTTCCCCCTTAGAGTATAAAAGGTTAAGCTTAGAGGGACAAAATGTGGGTGAGAGTAGGTAAAACAGACTGGATTGTGTACACAAGGAGGCAGCTAAGAAATGTAGCTTAGCGCTTGTTTATTTAGAAGCCTGTGGTTCAGTTATCCTGCGATGTTATGTGATAAGAAAGGTATGCGTATTCCAGGAACGTCAAACGCCAGCAAATGTATTACAATTCCTCTAATGCTTAGAGGGGAGTTAGGTTAAATGTAAACTGAATACCTGACTGTTCCCTATAAATCAAGCTTTTTAGGTGGGGGAATTGCTGTCTCAACAAAATTCTAAGTTTTAGGAGATAATTTGCGACTAATTCAACAGCATGAAAAATATTAAAGTTACCCCCTTATATAAATCCTCAAAACACTCATTTACAGCAGCAGCGTGGAATGTGAGACAAAGCTGTAAAGAGAGGAGGGTGCAGGTAAAATGAGTGGATTTCAGTGGAAGAATAAAAAAGGTTGTCCTTTAAGGTTTATGTCACACAGCCTACGTTTTCTGAAGCTACAAATTAGAAGTTTCTTTTCCCAATTTCATGAAAAGTCTCTTGTACCTTTACGTACACCTCTGTGCCGTGCCATGAATTATTTGTAACGTTTCTGATGGGAAGCAATGAATAATTATATCATGATGATCATTGCTGTGTTACAAGTACAATGGTCATGTCCCTCTGCAATGCAGAACCTTTACTGGGCTTCTGTAGGAAGTAAAAGTATTTCCCAGTTCTAATGTACTTGGTATTTATCTATGTATGTATATTTTTATTTATAAAGTGCCACTAGGTTACATGGCGCTGTACAATCAAACAATACAATTATAATACAGACAAAGGTAAAGTGCGTAACGAAGAACAAGTGAAGTAAAATACAAGCATATAATCAAGAAAATACATCACTCTAAGTGCCAGGCCATGATTGAAACAAAAGGATGGAGGTCCCTGCCCCATAGAGCTTACAGTCGAAATAAAATAATACTGTTCCCCTTGTTGTAATGGTTTCCAGTGTGCACCACCTTCATTTCATATTAGTTTCTCAATCTTTCTCTGTTTCATTAGGGCCCAGTAATATACGCTCAGTTGGATCATTCTGGAAAGGGGAGCAACCAGATAAACAAGTCTGAGACTGTTGTGTACGCGGACATTCGGAGAAACTGCTAAGATTCCTTTGTTCCGAAGAATAAGTAAGAATAAATAAAAGGAAGAGTTTTATTTTGGAACTGGAATCCAGGAATTATCGGCGGGCCTTGTTACTCAGGACCAATGCATGCGACTGCAGAAATATCCAGATTCTAGCAGTGAATAGGAGTTTATTTCAGGGAAAAGCAGCAATTATGTCAAATTAAAACCGATGTTTCCTAGCCTAGTGCATTATGGTTCCTTCACTAGGAAAACCTTTACGCTTCTTATATCCACTTGTATTAGGCATAAAATGATTGGTTCAACGTCCTTCCTCTTAAACCAACTGAGAAAAGAATCCAGTGGGATGTTTTAGAGAAGGTTCTTCATTTTTCTGAAGATCTTTTGATGGAAGAAACCATTATCCACATTTTTTTTAATTTGCATTTTAAATACATGGCGGTAATCAGTATGTCCACTCCGAACGTAACATACGTTATCCATAGTCCCTTGATCTTGGGGTATGAAGAGATGTCGTATTTGGTATTCAGTGAAAAGTTTCCTGTCAATAATCGCCAAGACCTGTACGAGTTTTTGTCTTTAGTAACACTCCTGATGTATTAATCTGAGTATCTGTGCAAGAAACATTCCTGTATTGTACATAGTAAGTGCTCCAGAGACTGTGCTCTCTCTGTATATAAGAATACAAGCAAACACCCTTCATTTGCAGATATGCATTTAGTAGGCGTGTTTATTATCTCATCCAATCAGGCTCCCATCTTTAGCAGCTTATCATCCAATAGGCACTCCAATAACGCATTTGTTGTGTCATATGCAATATATATTGTATGCCATGTATATATGGAAAGGCTATTGGCCGGGGGGGGGGGGGGAAATATGTCTCATAGGATTGCCACTGAAAATGATCCTATTTCTCTACTGAATTTATACCAAGCCTTCCTGTATATATGACCTTAAGACAACACGGAGATCAGCGCTGCATGCCTGACATGCTTTTAGCCATATTTTTTTTTTATCTCTATTTAAATAAAACTGGAAATTTAAAATAAAGACTTTTAGGGGAATTCATTAATGGGGGTAATCTCTTTAGAGGTCTGGTAATCCATAGTAACCTATCAGAAACTGGCTTTCATAAACTACCCAGAAAATAGGACCTAGCTGCAGTAAAGTACGAGAAATATACTGTATGGTACCGTGTTTCCCTGAAAATAAGAACTAGCGCGTCTTTAGGACCAAAAATTAATGTAAGACCCTGTCTTATTTTCAGGGAAACACGGTAGTGAATGCTAACAGCCGATTGGTTGCTATAGATTTCTAGACCTTTGGAAATATTACCCATGTTGATAAGTTCCCCTTTATATTTTGTATAGGTAAATTAAGAGCAGCAGTTGTTTTGCTGTGTGACAATAAACACCTGTCTCTCAGCCATTTAAACTTGTCGCGTTTTCCCAGCATACTCTGAAAGACTAGCTGGCAGGGGATAGTTGAAGCTACATACCACCAGAGAGGTCAATATTCCTGTTAAAGCATAAAGATATAATGTTGTTTAAGTTTGACTTTCTCTTTGATAATGGTATTTGTTGTGTGCACCATAAGCTTGACCCATGCTCTAGCACAAGGATGTATTCTTCAGCCCTCCAGTTGTCCTTTGCACTACAGCTCCCAGCATCCCATTGTCGCCCAAAATGGGATGTTAAAAGTACATATATTTAAACAATGATCATTTTGATAGCTGTAAGCTTAGAGTTACAAAGTCAATTGCATTAAATGAACACAGTGACACATTCCTATTGTAATATATCTTCCATTCCACACACGCGGGGCTCATATTCACACATCCAATTGGAATTTGCGTTGTGTCTGTCCAATGGGCTGCAGGTGCACCAAAAATTCTAATCAGCACAGTTAATGAATAATGGAAATGGAAGTGTTTAATAATTATGAAGGACTGATGAAGTATTTTTAGAACACTAAAGTCAATGTGATGTTAAAATGAAAAGTCCTTTGCACCAGCAAACAATTCAGTCTTCAGGAGTAAGGCTCTTATTTAAGTTAGGATATCCTTTCAGTAGGAGGAAGCTGCTTCCTACTGTTCAGAAGAAAAACGTTTAACTGCACAAGGCAGATTTGCTTAGCCGCTGATCAGGAACCAGGGATGATGTTAGTGAAATCTACATATGTATAGTCGCACTAAAGCAATGCAGTACTGCTCATGGATGTGTCAGAAACGTAGGAGAATTTAAAGTGCACCTATCACCTCAAAACTCTAATACTAATTTAAGTAGTACTAATAAAATAAACATTTTTATAAATATATATGCATTAAAAAATGTACCTTTTATACAGCATTTCTCTCTGTCATCTTCAGTTTGACATAGCTCCTCCAATCAGATCCCTTAAATTATGATCTAGCAGGGATCTGAGTGGAGGAGCTATAATGTCAATCATCATTTAGCTCCACTCATCCCAACTTGGGAAAGAAAAGTCAGGCTGACAGGGAAGATGACAGAGAGAAACGCTGTATAAAGCGACATTTATTAATATATATATTTACAAAAAAGTTTATTTCATTAGTGCAACCTAAATTGGTATTAGTTTTGAGGTGACAGGTGCACTTTAAAACAAAAATTGGAGACTTGGGGGTAACCACATCTTTTTAAATCCTAGTGTTCCCCAGGGCTGAACATTAATCCAGCCACTCCTGGAGACCTTCCTCCAATAAACTGAATAAAGTGAATTTCACAAGCTGACATCTGGTTTAGGAGACTTCCACACACTTTGTGCAGGCAGCTTGTTCGCAATATATATTTCCCATCAGTCACTCCATGTTCGCTTTTATACCAAGATTTTCTATTACTCCATTATTATCACTCCAGCAACATTGCTCTAGGAATTTTATACACTACAAAGTGATATGGGGGCTGCAATGAATGCAGGGCTTGCCCCCGCTAACCCAGCTGACTCCTACTATGTTCCTTACAGATAAACTCAGTAATATTACAGCTTTGCATTTGTGTTCTTACCCATCATTCATTTGTAATGAAACCTTCCCGATTTATTACTTTCGCTTCTACCCATTTAATCATTTGCTGGTTTAATGAACAACTGCCCAACTACCAGCGTTGATTATTACATAGACAGCTGTGTCAATAAGTTATAGGAACTGAGGCAGATTATTATTAAAACTGTTTTTTCTGTACGAGTGAGGGTATTATTTTACAAGGTTTGACACTCCTACCTAGTGGGTCTTTCTTACCCCAAGAGTTTTTGTGTTGAAAGAATTATGCAATAGCAGAGTGCTATCTCCTAAACTTCTATATACAGTATATATGTATTATTTCCACTTGCCTAATTGGGTCTGTTAAATAGAACACTTTTTTTTTTAATTACAATGTTATTTTCCAGTTTAAAATCATGTTCTTATAGAAACTCCCTCGTTTCGTGTGATTTTACCTGTGTGCTTCAGAAACCTGTAAAAACATAGATGAATGTTGTGTCATTGTCTTTATTCCAGTACCGTTGTTCAGTTGGTGTCCATATCTAATATACTCGGCATATGTTGCACAAATGCAGTCTTGTCATCTCTTGTAGGCTGTTCATAGGCCTTTTTTTTTTTTTTTTCTAAATTTTATTTATAACTTCATATTGCTGCTTGTATAACTATTCAAAAAAAACCGGATCATTCTCCCTGATTACAGTATATTGTAACCATGTAAATAAATTTAAATAAATACATTTCAATTACTGTGTTTAGAGTTTTTTTTTTTTTGTTACATGGAGCTATAATGCTCCCCTGGGATATTGTTAACAGAGAGAGAGAATGATAAACTAAATGATTCATTTATCAGGAGTCTCTAGTCATTTGGACTTTTATACCAACAACAGTAATGGACTTTTTAGGTGAAAAATCCGATCATTCTTCTCGCTCTACAAACATTTTAACATTTTCAGAGGGTATTTTCATGCCTGCTCCATTAAACCTCAATGGCCGTGTATTTTTTAAAATATAATGCCTCGTTTTATTAAATCTTTATACTAAATTGTACAGCAAGGAAAGCACATATCTGATAGTTTTCTACTGTAGATTATTTTCTGTAACTCCTCTCTACAGTGGATATTACTGGAAACAAAATGAGCCGCATAGAGAATGTAAGGTATTTCACACATCTCTTGCATTAAATCTATTGACATTTACAAGCAGGTATCTCTGACAGCTATACAGGAATGCCGATCATTTATATGAACAGTAACACTTAAATGGCTCAAATTCATTTATAGCCGCTATATATTCAACCTGTGCTTCCAGATATTCTATATTGTCTCTATGAAGTAAGATATTCATTATTTAGCTTTAAAAAAAAAAAAGTGGGCTTTAGGGCAACAGGTCCTATGTATGATTTATGTAAAGCACCATATAAACTGAGTGTGGTCTGTTTAACAACATGGCTTCTATCAGTAAATATAAAAACAGTCAGAAAGGAGTGAAATTCATCAATTCAACTTCAAAGATAACATTTTTACAAGTGTTCTATTTAACTGCTGTGCCGATCTGACCGGTTATTGGTCCTTTAAATGAGCCTTCAATGGAGAACTAGCAAATGTCCTGTGAAGAGAAACACACGGGTCATCAGCCATAAGGTAATGACTTTTAATTGTACAGCTTCCCCTGCCAGCAAAACGAATCTGGTTCACTAAGGTATCTGGCACAAAGATCTCAGCAGCAGATCCCTGAAGTCTAAGATGATATGAGGAGAGGACTTGACCAGACTTCTCATTGATGAGCACCCGTAACACTGTTTCCGGTTCACTTTTAGCTCTTCCCTGGACCTACTTCGGGTTATCACTAACCACTGTACTCTGGGGTCACTCTATTTCCAGTGTTTTGGAGGTACTCGGATGAAACACTGAGATCTGAGAGACTTTGACAACTAGGTTGTTTTTTTCCTCTTCACAATAACCCATTGACTGCTTTTAATTGTTAGGTGGATTAAACTGCCTATAAAGCAGCAGGGTGCTTCAAACTGGTTGAGTCAAGGGTGACAAGATCTGTGTCAACCATTACTTGAGATGACCGTACTGATCTTGGAACGCCCACTGTTTGCTTTGGAAGAGAAAATAATAAAAAAAAATTTCTTGTATTTCTTTTCCTCAAACATTAAAGGCAGCATATCCATATGGGAAATGGACAGAGGGAGCCTTTTTGATATATTGGTAGGCTGGGTATTACTTAAGCCGTCAAGCATTTTGTGGCTCCAGAGATGTACGTCCACGTCCTTTGTTCTCCTTGATTTATGGTGTTTCTTTTGTTAAATTGGAGTTTTTGATTACATCTTTACTCCTGTACCTTTTACACATTGAGGGGAGGGGGAGGGGCATAGGAGAGGCTCCCACAAGGTAAGGTCCACTGAGCAGAAGGAAACCTGTCCATTCTCAAGCCATCAAAGCTTACATCCCATGAAGCCTGTATCCCTCCAGTGCTGGAGCAGTAAAACAGATGTTATGGTAGTCAGAAAAATCTTACATATGAATCATTACTCCTGGGTTCCCCAGACTGCAGTACTGAAAACTATTGAAGAGCTGTAAGACCTCTCCGTTAAAGGCAGAGCTTGTACCTCCTAAAGTGAGTCAAGAAAGTGTTGCGCTGGTAAAATTAAATAGAAAAAAAAAAACAACCCTAAAAAGGTAGTAACTTTTCCTTAAAATTAAATATTTTCATCACTACTTTGCTAAAATTGACACATGGAAGAATTGAGGAATGAACTATTAGGGGGTAATTCAGCATAGTGCAAACTTACCTCCCG
This sequence comes from Pipa parva, assembly GCA_019650415.1. Taxonomy (NCBI): domain Eukaryota; kingdom Metazoa; phylum Chordata; class Amphibia; order Anura; family Pipidae; genus Pipa; species Pipa parva. The sequence goes on along the minus strand of WMED01014596.1, from coordinate 126 downwards.
ATCCTTCGCATCAGCTCGCAGAGACTGTTACGCACTTGCTGATGGCCTACACGTGGACATCAGCGAATGCTTTAAAGCAGAGGTCCCCAACCTTTTTTGCACCAGGGACCGGCTTTAAGCAAGACC
>WMED01014595.1:0-13958 GCA_019650415.1 Pipa parva | reverse complement strand
CCCCCCCAGTGGCCCCAGCCATAAAATTTACCCCATTTATAATAACAAAAGAAAAAAAAAACATCACAGATGCGATATTAGCCCATAAAGCCACATATTGTCCCGCAGTGCCGCACATTGCCCCGCCGACCCAGGTATTTCCCCACAAAGGTACTAATTTCCCCAGCAGATGCAAATCACCCAGCAGAGCTGCATATTGCCCCACAAAGCCGCTGATTGCCCCGCAGGGCCATGTATTGTTTTTAATCTGTTGTTTTCTTGTGGAAAACCTTATGCGGCCCAGCCTCACCCAGATTCTACCTGCAGCGGCCCCGGGGTAAATTGAGTTTGAGAACCCTGGCCTAGGGGCAGTGTCAGAGGATTGTGCACTATATTAATGGGTGGAGTTAAAGAAAATGGTGTGTATTTTAGTTCTATGTACATTTAATATTGACACTTCTGATATTCTTTTATGCCCGTGTGGCTTAGTTGATTGCGGAAGAAGGAGTTGATTCTCTGAATGTGAAGGAACTACAGGCAGCCTGTCGCGCAAGAGGAATGAGAGCACTTGGTGTCACAGAAGAGAGACTCAGAGAACAACTTAAGCAGGTCAGTTGCAGCAGGTTAAAGTGACAGTGTCTCTATAAAGCTGATTTGGCATTAAGATAAGTTAGTGGTACAGTTCCAAGCATGAAGTAATAAGGTACGCTTTATATTTCTTATTTCCTGTAAGGAAAGAATGCAAGGTTCCTTATCTTTCACTAAAATCTCACTATTAAAATAAGTTATTGAAGTCAATCATGTCCTTTTCTAAAAGAAAAGCATTAATTTAAGGATAGGTTACTATGTGAAATGACCACATTACCTGACCCAATGATGATTCAAGGAGGTTCGCCAAACTGGCGGGTCCTGCTTTCCCACAATTCTTGTATGTGTGGGATTTGTTTTGGAAAAGCAATAGCCTACTTAGTCTGCAGTTGGCTACTTAGTCTGCAGTAGCACCCCCATGTGGTCATAAATACGTGAAATATGTGCCTTTTTATTACGGTACTTCTTTCTATGGAGAATGTCTACTAATTTTGAGCCGTTTCCTGTGCTGCTGCAATGTTCATTTCTTTGTGTTGAGATATTATGGAGAATAATCCCTATGAAAACCTGTATATTTTTTTTCATTAAATTGTCTTCTTTTGAAGGAGATGTTTATGTATTATAACTGGTATTTGAACTTAATACTGAATCAGCTTTTATATCTTTTATTATTATGTTATAAGTCTGCCCCTTTAGCTTCACATCTCTCTTGCCCATTTTACCTCTAAGGCTAGTTAAGCTGCTGTATGGAAGTGTACATAACAAGCTTAGCTTATTATTTTGTGCTATTCTGCAGACAGTGTATATTCATATTCAACACTGTACCATGAAACGTGTCCCTCATATTTAGAAATATTTTGTATTTGTTAATTCAGTTATGGCATATGGATCATTCCCAATGAACGGTATGTTAGTGTGTTGAAGTGGGCAGGCATATAAAATTTTATAGCAAGTCCCTTTAAAGATGCTTATGTTGCAGATTTGATATGCTTTTTACTTTACTATCTATTCATTGTGGTTGCTGGAACAAATGACATGTGCTCTTTATTTTAGTGGCTAGAGTTGCACTTGAATCAGGAAATCCCTACATCATTGCTCCTATTGTCCAGAGCTTTGTACCTTCCCGATACACTCTCACCAGCTGATCAGCTGAAAACAACCTTACAGACTTTGCCTGAAAGTGTGGTATGTACATCAACTTTATTGAATAAAAAAACTAACCTTTTAAATCCAGTCTTTTGCGATAAGTTCTAATTCTTTTCCTAGCAACAGAAAACATATTTATAAAAGGAAAACCCAAGTGTCTGCCAAGGCACACTCCTCTATAAATTCTAATCACTCATTGGAACACTGACCAGTCACCAGGGCAAGTATCTGTACATGTACATGCATAATTTTCACCCTTGTTGCAGTGCTTGTCTTCACTGTTTGTGTCCTAGAAGGATTCCTCTATCACAGGATTGTCAAACTCTGGTCTGGGGGACAAATCTGGGCTGCAGACGGTGTAATTATATTTGCCTGCAAGAAAATGCCAAATGTCTACTAGAGCTTGGCCCATCCAGTAGAGAGTGAATGAGATGTATTCTACAAATCCCAGAATGCTCTGCTGGTGCATTGGCGCATCAATTAGAACCCACAAGCACCCGCTCCTCTGACATTAATTACCGACCTCATGCTACCAGTTACAGTGGGTCACCCCTCCAAAAAAAGGTGGAAAAACAGACCACCCCTCCTTTCAAAAGATAGGTGGACAACAGAAGCTTTCAAGAAAAGTGGGAAGCAGAATATCTGTTTGTATTTCCTTCTCATCAGATATAACTGATATCAAGGATGGCCCACAACTTTGTCCATGCTTTTAATTTTGGCACGCTGTGTATTTGACACCCCTGCTCTATCGTCAGGAAGACATAGTAGTATTGTGATGTTAGCAATACACTCTCGGAAAATAGCACAGTTTTTTTTAGAACTTAGATTAGGTCTTCAAATCATTTAACCTGTGAAATATTAATGTAAAGGGCTTTTAAAGGTATCTAATGAAGGCATGTGCAGACAGTATTTATTTTCCACTAATGAAAAGGATGAAGAGTGAGAGAGAGATAATAAAAGTGTGTTTGATTGGCTGTTCTGGCCATTAGTTCCTGTGAGTGTGCCTCATAAATAAGAATTAGAAACAAATAGTTTTTTTTTTTAATAGGGCAGAATAAAAAAAAATTACCCAATTAATAATACTGAACCACCAGAAAGCAAAGGCTACCTGATCTACTAGTTTGACCCTTTGCCAAATGATTTGATCGTTGTAAATTGGCCATAGATATAAAAATTAGAAGACAAAATCTTCTTAGAGATGTGATCACTAAAAAAAATAAATGATTTTGTTGTGGCCAAAAATACCTCTATACTTGTTAGTAAAGCAAATGAGTAGTGAAAAGATTTACTTTAATTCTGAAAGTTTTAACGCTTTTACACGCTTTCATTTCCCTGCTGCTTCTTTACAAACACAGAAGTTCTGTGTTACTTTACAGCTAACATACAGGCTATATATACAAGAACAGAAAGCTTGAATTAAAGGGTGTTTTTTTTTCTAGGTAGAATTGATAAAGGCTGGTTTCTGCCCTGGTAACAGTTGGACAGCCACTTGTTAAGTGCATCATTATATTGACACACATTTTGTTCTTCAGGCAAAAGAAGCACAAGTTAAAGTGGCTGAATTAGAAGGTGATAAAGTGGACAACAAAGCAAAACTTGAAGCCACACTGCAGGAGGAAGAAGCAATACGGAAAGAAAACCAGGAAAAAGAGATGCAAAAATTGGCCGAAGCTGCAAAAGAAAGCCAGAAAGCACCAGAAATGGTAAATGGAGGGAACATTCGACTCTGGTATGGTTACAGTGTCTCAGTACAATGCTGGAGTTTCTATAAAGAAAGAGATCAGGGGCCTTACTGATAAGATCTTCATCAGTTCTTTGGCCTAACCTCTTTTTGTCTCTGATCCTTTTATTCACTTAAGACTGCTCTTTGGAAAATGACATGCTGGTGTTGTTTAAAACTTCCCAAAGGGCCCACTGAGGCCTTGGCTTACTGGGAAATTCCCCTATGTCTTGCTAGATTAGTCCAATACTGCATGATCATATGTTCATCTCACTAGATGCAGCATGCTCACACTGCTTAAATAGGTATTAAGACATGTTAATAATAATTAATAATATATTATGCAGGCAGCTTTAACACATCAGAATGGGTAGTTTCTACCACGTGTGAAAGCCAAGATGGTAAATCTTGTGCTGCTTCACTCAACAACTGAGACTCCTGAACCCCCAGGTGCCCATAAATTGTAGCTCATATGATCAGTAGTACATCTAGTGTGATCAGATGTCCACTGGATTTACCTTTAATCTCTTTGTTAATTTGTAAATTGGCAAGTTAATTGCAGAGTTCAGTTTTTGAAATCGCTGCACAGTGAATAAAGACCTGTTTTATTTGTTTGGCATTAAGAAAGTTGCACTGCCATAGCGCATGTAGCACAATATGTAGGCTATGTAGGGTTAGAAAAAAATATTACTGTCATGTTACAGGATGTTTTATTAGCGTTTCTTTATTGAAAAAGCAACATATAAAATTTTCACTTATTTTTTTTTATTTCTTGATGTTCAGATTGCCATTGAGGAGGTAATATCAGGCGATGTACCTACCAGTCCAGTTGGAATGACTGCTGAACCTGCTGTAGCCCAAATGAGTGCTTCAGAACAAGCTGAGATTCTCAAGGATACCGCTCCGGTATTGGAGGGCATTAAGGTAAGTGTGTGTTTATAGGCTGTACATCCAATATCTGTGACATATATACAGGTACATAAATATATAAAATATATGTGTGTATAGAAACAGGGACCAAAGCAGCAGGTGTTTTGTTTGCTAAAATGATTCTGTGCCAGTTAACATCCATTAGATGACCATGTTGGTAAATTTACCCATCATCTTGTCTTCTTGAGCGGTTGAAACTAGCTGTATGTTAACAGCATAGAAGGATTTGACTTATAGTATAGTTTAGGATTTTAGAATTCATTCTCACTATTGATGCAGAAGTTAAATATTTTACCACACAGTAACATTGTTTTACATTCACTATTTAAAAAGTTGTTTATAAATCTGTTTGTGTAGTTTTTATTTTTTATCCCAATTGTTTCTTGTTTACCATGTGTCTGTTTCTTAATGTAGTTGCATTCATTTTATCAGAAAGAGTGCTTCTGTGTATTGTTACCTATTGTTATTGTTTGTCAATTAATACATTTTTTAGTGATTTTGTACGATGAGTTTTAATACAAGTGCACATTTCTATTATCTATTCTATTATTATAAAAGTGTTGTATGCCAGAGACCACTGGCAAGCCAAAGAGTGAAGATTCCTTTTCTAAAACCATGTTCACTAGCTGTAATTGATCTTGTTTCACTTTTAGGGTGAAGAGATAACAAAGGAAGAAATTGACATATTAAGTGATGCTTGTACTAAACTAAAAGAACAAAAGAAACTGCTTACAAAGGAAAAGGAAGAACTGTCTGACCTGAAGGATGATGTGCAGGAATATAGTGAGGTAACAAATTGATTTTATTGGAACGTCTGAACAGAATTAGAGCACATTTCCAGCATCTTAAAGTCTATGTCTATTATTTGTAGATCCTTTTGGCACAAAGAAACATAAAAAGGCATAGACTGGTACAGAAAGAATAATTTATTTCTCTGCTGTACGTGGCTTTTTTTTTCTGCGCGTTTGTATTTTCAGGTTTTTTAAATTTTATTTCATGCAGGACTTGGCAGAGATCAAGAAAGAACTCTCAAAAGCGGGTCAAGAAAAGGTGCTGGAAGAATCAAAAGCAAGTAAGAGGTTAACAAAGCGAGTAAACCGTATGATTGGCCAGATCGACAAAATCATCGTGGAGTTGGAGAATGAAGAGAAAATGTTGGATGAGCACATGGAAAAAGGATCCGTTCCTCCTGTAGGGTATGTGTTGCCATTCTTAGGTTGTTTGGCTAAATGATCTTCTGTTACCTAAAGGAACTTTCTTCTCAAGGGCTTAGAATCCACCATAAATACAAACAGCCTAGATTTTTTTTTTTAATGGGATGTTTTAATAATTTAATGCCCACTCAGCTTACTACGCTAGCAATAAGCATTTGCCAGAACTATGAATGTAATTTACATCTGCTACCTTTGTTTTTCACCCTACCAAATAAAATAAATCCAAGCAAAAGAAGTGTTGAAACCAAACCTACAAAGCCATATCAAGCCATGACATATTTATGTAACAACCAATCAGCACTCCAGCTGTTATGGAACTGATTTTTCCAGCAAACCAGTCACACTAGCTGCTCAGCTGCATTAATACCTTTGTGACAACTGTAGTTTTTGAGCAGAAGCAAATAACAAAGATGTCTAGAATGCTTTTAGTTTATAAACTGTTAAAGGTAACCAGCATTCCCAATTAGTTTTCTGAATTTCTCATGTTTGTTTGAATTCTAAGCATGTGGAGATTCAGATGTAATTTGATGTGCTTTTGGATATAAATGTGCAATCTTCACTCCTTTTAGGTTTATAAGGAGCGGGATACATTTTACAGTGCCAGATTACCATTCCACACATGGATCAGATTGAATTCAAACATCCAGCACACACCTCCATCCTATCTAATGAAATGAATGGGCTGATTTGTGTTACTAGATAATCTGCATGTATTTAAGTACAGATGAATTGATTTATATATGTATGTTTCCGATCAAAAATCTAAATATATGTAATCCATGTCCTTAATCATGTGATTTATTTTTGAAGTTACATCTTCCTAATGCAATCACTTTCAGGTCTTTTAAGAATGAATCGCAATCGATGGCATAATTGCACCCATCTCTTTCCTCGTTCCCTTAATTCTGCTTGCTTTTTTGCATCATTTTAATTTTTTTTAACTGTCTGCTGTACACAGATTGTATTTCGCCTTTAGGGAGAATCTTGTCAGCATCAGTGAGCTAATCAGTATCATGAGGCATATCCAGAAAATCCCAGAGCAAAAGCTACAGAGAATTGCGGACGCTCTAGATGAAAACAAGGATGGAAAAATCGATTTAGATGACGTAGCCAAGGTATGACCTGGTGGTTTTCAAGATTTGCAGGATGAAGCTCCATAGAAAATATGCATCATAGGAAGTTAAATGGTAGTAAACTTTATATACAATTAAATAAACACGATCAAGCTTAACAATTTTTGTGAAACCTTTCATATTTAACAATAGCAGTTATTTGATATTTTTTCAAAATGGCTCTAGTACCAGTAGCACCAGAAATTTGTGAACTTTTAAACTAACATGGCAAGAAAAAATGATAGTCTTGAAGTGAAATTTTATTATTTTATTTTTTTGTTATAAAAGATGTATGTTCCATTGCTTGATATGGAGCATTAATTTGCTTGTTTTCCATCTGTTAGGTAGTGGAGTTGATCGACAAGGAAGATATTGACATCTCCACCAGCCAAGTTGCTGAAATCATGACACTTCTACAGAAGGAAGAGAAACTGGTAGAGAAGGAGAAAGCCAAGGAAAAGGCAGAAAAGGAGCAGGTAGCAGAGGCCCAAAATTAGACCTGTGCCAATACCTGCTTTCTCCAGTTGTGTAAATTATCCATAGAGTTGCTACCATACACAGCTTTCTGTTGCTTTTGCAGGTGGTCGGATTGCCAAGCAACACACATATATATTAATTTGCACTGTTTTATGGAGTGAAATAAAGACTTCCGTTATTGAACAAGTCCTATCATTCCATGGGTACCATGCCTGTATTGTGCTTTGTCTGTTGAGACTTTCTAGACTTTATGTGGTTAAGCAAAACTAAAATTTAAAAACTAAAATAGATGTTCATATAGTAAGTGTGTAATGCTAAAATATGGCCATCATAGAAACCGCAAACTACATTAACAGTAGCCAAATTGCAGCTTTGTTCATCGGTGGCAATTGGATTGTGGGATTTGTGGTTCTCCACCGTCGGGATACAGTTAAGTAGCCGTCCATTTTTTTTTTATTATTATTATTTTTTTTTTTTTTTATTAATGAAAAAAATCATAACCATTTTCAAAATAAAAAAAATTCTCATTTGTTTATTTCTTCCTACACAGTAAAATATGGGGACACAACTTGTAAGCAAGCAGAACATTCCTCTGGGAGATTACCTTTGGCTGCTTGCTGTTATAAAGTCTATTTTACACGCATACAAAGCTGTTCTCATACTTTCTTCTACTTAAAAGGGGCATTATGTTAACTATTTCTAGATATTTCATTGATAAGAGTGAATATTCTTTTTGGTGTTTCTTGCCAAGTAAAACCAGAGCATCTGTGAGAAGTCTGTTGCTTATAAAGCCAAGTTGGCATTTTTTGTTTTACCATTAAAGGGTACATTTTACATTGGAGGGTATAGACATTACCTTCATAGAACTTGTTCAAGAATATAGTATGGCAGATCCCACACATCTATATATACTAACACCTAGACAAAAAGACCACCTGTGCAGAATAGCCAGTCACCATATTTCTAAATATATATTTATAACTATTTCAAACAAAAATATGAGCTCAAATTGATACATTTTCTTTTTAATAAGAATTAATTTGAACATGTACAGAGGGTGAGCGTTATTGTTTAATCTCCCAGCAGGTAGGGCAGCTAGCTGTACTTGAACTACTGGCCTTGAATCTGGATTTTAAACGTGACATACACATTATTAAAGCATTACCAGTGCTGTTTCTGACATTTTGCTCAGGTCTGTTTTTCATTTTGTTCATTTAAATCTTAGAGACACTAAAGCCTGTTAAAATAAAAAAAAAAAAAAAAAGTGCTTTATATTTATTGGCCACTTTGTTTTAAGTACAACAAATGTTAAAATGACTTGTTTACTGATGCAAGTGAAAGTGATTTTTAATTAGTTTCAGTTTGGTGGAGCACACTCAGTAAGTATAGCCCTTGACTAATGGGAGGGGCTGGGATTATCTGAAAATCTCTGCTACAAGTGCTTGTTTTTTCTTCTATTGCTATGGCTGTTCTGCACAAGTCTAAACATGTCATTTTGACACTAGGTGGCCAGCGAATAGAAAGTTTTTTTTACATGCTTTAGTATCCCTTTAATTGAAATTCATGCTGTTGCCTCACTGGCAGAGAATGTATTAATCGGCTTATTGCTGTTTTTTTTGGTCTGACTCCATGGATAAGCATAGAAAATATCTCTATAAAACAATCCTATGGGTGCTTTATGAATTATGCATTAGGAATGTATTTGTCTTACACTTTTCTGCTTTCTATGAATGTAAAGCAGCAGTAGAAAACAATATCTTTTACTGCAGCATTGCATCCTTTTTTTTTTTTTTTGCCAGTGATATTTATCACTTATAGATATGTAACACATTGGAATATTTATTAATGAATGGCCGTGGTTGACACAGTACTTTAACATTATTATAGGTAAATGTTATGGTAGCATAGGGTATCCATATGTTGCCTTTATTGTACTTGAATTAATATGGCCTAGTTTAATCTGCCGTCCTACAACCATTTAAATTATTTGTAAATAATCTGTACCCTCAATTTGTTCCGATCTTGCATCTCAGTCCGAACAGTAATTCTAACACCCCATTTCCATTTGGTTAATATTTTTACTGCTGCTTTCTTATGTATAATATGCTTGTCTCTGAATGTTACTTTAGCAATTATATACTGATGTTTTAACATTGTGCTTTAGAAAATAGCAGTGTATGCAGTAGCACTGATTTTACCATTGAACTTAGTCCTGCACTGTTGTTGTACTGAATTGATTAGGCTGCTTTAGCCTAAATCCCATGTAAGGACCCACTGAAGTGCATCTGTGTGCTTTTGTAGGTGTTTATTTAAAAGGCTTTGATATTGAATTAATTTGCATGTGGTTTCAAACTAGTCCCTGGAACCCAAATAAAGTAGGGCCAGTAATTTGTACTGTAATTGTGCAGTGTAGAAAATAATGTAATATCTTTTATATTTAATAACACATCGATAAAAACAATGCGTGGTCTCTCTCCCACCCACCCCCGCAAAGATATTTACTTCTAATACTTCTAAAAGTTAACCAATGTCCCTTTTGCCTTTTTTTTTGAAGTGTCACAAAGATTTGACTTGCTCTAGTTTTTGAAGCATTGAATAACTAGATTGCCCTGTAAGACATAAGGGAATGACCTGATAGATAAATAGTGGAATACTAACACATAATGTTTCATTTGTGGTTCCAGGGTACTGGCTTTAAAACTCACTCCTATTCAGACTCTGCAGTGCAGAGTAAGTAACCACTAAAACCAAATGATTTACATACTGGAAAAATATAGGACTTAATCTAAAGGGACATATGATGTTACACTGATCTTTTGCCTTTTTAAAATGAGTTTTTAATGAATATTTAAAACTTGAAAAAATTGGTTATGTTAATTTAAATAAATGATGTTTGCAATTCACCATACCGCAGTCTTCATTTCAATCCATTTATCACGGTTGTCGTGTTGTTTTGAGATTTATTACTAAAATAACATTTGTAAGGGATGGAATAATTTCTTAACTGTCCCTCTAGTTTCTGGGGATGTTGTAAATAGCTAGATTATACCAATCCTATAATAATCTTGCCACCTGACTAATACTGTGTAGATCGCTAAAACAGCTCTGAGTCATGGAGGCATAAGGCGGATATTTACTAGAGCTGAGAAGTCTCTCAGCTAGTTAATGCAGGAGAAAGGTATATAACTGTCAGATTCTGCCGCTTAGTCAATAGCTGAAGCACCTGCGTGTCGAGTGATGCAAAGTGCTCTCAAATTGATTGGGAATTTGTCACTTTGCTTAAATTTATGTTGCTTCGTCAATAGGCAAACATGGAGAAGTGGCGAATAGATGGAAATTCAGAGCTTTACGTGACTATTCGACCTTTAGTCAGTAACCCTCAATATATCTAGACCCAGAGTTCTTGTTCATTACATTTCTGGGAAATGTATTATTTAGCGGTAATACGTAAGATACAGCATATATAAAAATTGTTCCAAGCTGCACCCAGCCAGGGGCAGTTATCCATGGTCAGTTATGTGTAATTGGGTGTATAGTTTCATTAAAATGATTCTGACACATCCAAACTAAAGAGACGCTAAAGATTAAGTAACGGTGTATGTACAATTATTGGCCAGCGTAACATAACGTTTAGCTAGCAGGTTTTCACTTATCCATCAGTAAAAATAAGAGTGGGTGCATGGAAATGCAAGTAGTAGAGACTGCTTGCACTCGTCGCATTCTGGCTCCTACACCCATAGCTAAGGGTGATGCACCCAAATTGAGCATGAGCGACTCACTCAGCACTGTATATTAATCCGCTTGTAAACCGTGTTAACATTCATTCGCTGATACATTTGTAATTGAATGTTGCTTTTCAGAGGAACCCAAAAAAAAAACACACACACCTAGCTTATGTTTGTTAGCTGTCCTTTGCAGCCCTCTTCTGGATATATCTTGCAAGTGTTTTGTAAAGGCATTTATAATAGTTTCTCGCAGGAGCTACAATGAGGTAAGGTCATCCAGTTGGAAGAAGCAGATTGGCAGACCTTTGTGATCCTATAGATGAAACCAGCATGTTGTATCTGTGTCACTAAAGTACTTCTGACCATTAAAGGCAAACTTCATTATATGGCACCTAAAGTGTTTTGAAAAGAATCCCTAACGCCCTAAAAAATTGCAACCAATTTATCATGATCATTAAACATTCAATTAATGCTTGGACATCTCCATCACAAACTTTTCCCCTAAAGCCAAAGTTGGCTCTTCTGCTGATAATGATTCTTCAGCCTTTCACCACACAGTATGGGTGCATGCATTATTGTCACACTGTATGGGTGCATGCATTACTGTCATACCTAAGTAATATCCAAAAATGGTCTCTCTTGAAATTGAGCCATCAAACTATAACATCTATCCTAGCACAAAACACAATATTACCCAACAAATTAGAAAAATCTGATGTCGAAACCACTTCTAGAAAACCCTGCTTTTCAAACTGGCACAAACATATTATCATTTCTGTGTTGGGGAAATAAGGCATCCATAACTTATATGGCATTCATACTGTGTATATATACTGTATATGTATGTATGTATGTGTGTGTGTGTGTGTGTGTATGTATGTATGTATATATATATATATATATATATATATATATATTTGCTATAAAGGTCTACAGTTTTTCTAAAAGTCTGTTAATCAACAATTCTATTAACACATTAATTCACAAGAACCCGATACTAAACTTTGTTTTAACCTGTCATGGGAAATTTATTGGGGAAGAATCATTCAATCTGGTATTACTATGGTACTTTACAGTATAATGGGACATTTTATTTGCGGAGTACATATCGCACCATTTTGGGATGGTAACAATCTCCGATCATCAGGGTTTTGTTGAACTGTGTTTGTTTTGGCCTGGCTGGGTTTCTCCCTTGGGATGCACCTGGGAATGGATACTTTCCATAATAATTTATTGTTGGGGTAAAATCCAGCAGCCTTCCATCTGTTCTCTTTTTTAATCTAGGTTCTTCTACCTTCAAGGAGACTATTGAGACAATCCCAGAATACCATGGCATGGCCAATCATGTTCACATCCTTCCCTGAGACATAACATTAGAACAGGCTTGCAACAGTTGTGTCCAAACCAGTACCTGCTTGAGAATAGGCTTCTATGCTGCTATAATTCTTTATTTAGATCCTCCCCTGGATCACTGTCAGTTACTTTTTTTAAATTTTGTGGCGGTCCAGACAGGGGTATGGGAATATGGTACTTGGAGGGAGGTTGTCCTTTATACAGATCATGTTTTGGGTTCTATATAATCCTTTTTTTGTACAACTGCATCCAAGCACAACCCCCACAATAGCCTGCATCAGGAAAAAGAGAACCTTAAAGTTCAGTTCATTGTGAGTACCTATTTTTAATAATAAATTGTTCTTTTATTACCCATATTACACTATGGTCTTGCTTTTGGCATCTCTTCCTATTCATTTGTACTGAAGAGGACATTGTACCTGTTTTCAATGGGATACGAACATCTTTTAATATGTTTTAAGTGCTTTCTTGTAGCACTGTTTAGTAAGTGCTGCTAAAAAAGGGGGGATTATTCACACCCACGACCACAGATCTATAACCTATTAAATTATATGTGATTCACAAGTCACTCATGTCTATAGACACCTATATTAAGTGCTAACTATACTAATGGTTTAGCATTCCTACATCCGAGATTCTCTTTTCACTGAACTTGTATAGGATGAGACATACCCCTTGTTTATTTTGTCTTTTACTTTGTACTTTATATACACATTGCACTAGTTGATTAAATAGAAGTTTATTTCTTTTAATTTGCAGCACTTTGTTGTGGTACCACTATTGTCACTATTTTACAATTGTGCCTTACAATATCACACTAGGTGTTGTGCCCCTTTTTTAGTTTGTTCTCTTATCATCCAGCGCTGCCTCGATACTTTGGATTTTTCAGAAAATACTTGAACTCTTCTAGAGTCATGAGGTATCTGGGCAGATGACCTCCGTGGTACAAGCGTAGGAACACATATATAATATATATTTTTAACTGCTGTTGTCCCTTGTTGCAATTTCATTTTTACTATTTGGACTATTTCTTTCATTCGTTTATTTTTACATTATAGGGCCGTTATACCATTATTTGACTGTTTTACTGTTTGGTGTTTTGTCATTCCATGACACGGTTATCAAAAAACTGTTTGGGTATAATTACATATAAAACCCTACACTAAAGTTAGAAATAGTATATTATATATGTATGTATTGTAGGGAATCGCTCAAATGCTTTAGCAGTCTTTTGGGATTAACATACTGCAAACAGTGACTTTCTGAAGTATTCGGCTTTTATTTCCACAAAATGAACTTAAACACAGCCTTTCTTGGCCAAACAAAACAAAAAAACAATCCCAATTGAAAACCAATGTTCCACTGTGAAAAGTCCTTTTCTCAAAATACAGTGGGAAACGGCAAGTCATACAGTTCAGAGTTATAAAACAAAATATACCTTCCCATCTCCAGGAATCACTCTCCTTAGGGTCTCAAGGTGCAGTCCAGCCACAATCCTATAACAGGGTCTTTTCCACAGGTCTCTGTGTCTCTCAGAGCACCATCCACACAATAGAGATTCCTCGTTCAGCAACACCAACCCCCACCCACAGGCTTTCCCACCGGCCTTTTTAACATAGGTTTACTCTGCAGCTGGAGCTAATCTCAAAAACTGGAAACAAATGACTCTGTGGGAGAAAGCGCAGAAAAAATTCGCACAATAGTGCATTACCAC
>WMED01014594.1:1612-13958 GCA_019650415.1 Pipa parva | reverse complement strand
TCTGAAGTGAGGCGAAGACTCCGCACCTCACTTCGGAGTATCGTGAATTACCCCCCCAGTGTTCTGATATATGTGAGAGTGTATATATATGCATTCTGTAGTGCACAAGCTATAGAATGACATGGTAATATTTAGCATTGTGGGACTTTTGGTGAATGCAGAAAACAACACCAGTGTATGATGGTCCTGCATAGTATGAAGCAATTGTTTTTTTCTCTGACAATATCTTGTTTCTATTACAAAATTCATTTTCATTCACCAAGAACACAACCTAAAATGAATTTCAGTTGCAGAGAAATAAAGAAAAATGAATTTTCCTTAAAGAAAAGTTTTCTTTTTCGAGCTCAACCAACTACATTTAACTTCTGCTGTACCTGAACCTTTCTGCTGAACTCAATGTTTAAAAAAATGTTCTTCATTTGATTCAGCGGATCAATGCACAAAGTATTTCTGCAATAATGAAAAAACTAAAAAAAAAAAAATCATGTTTTAACCTATTAACAAATAGCTCAAGCTTATGCAGTGAAGCCTGCACCTACAGTTTCAGGGAAGTTACCATAAACTGGGATAAAAAGTACAGATGTGAAGTTAATCATTTCATCCATCTGTCGCATATTGCGGCAAATAAAATATATAGTTCCGCTGTTTTCCACGTTTTAGCTAAGATTTAAGGAGACTGAATCAGAAACCTGGGATGTCCCTCATTCTCAGGCTCAGTGCCAAATCTCCAACTGAAATGAATGTTTTCCTTTATAAAGTCTTCTGGTAGTTTCACAACACTTAGGAGGTAATTCAGCAATGTGCGAAGTGAACTCCGGATCCTTTACCTCACTTCGCACAGACTGTTATGCGCTCGCTGATGTCCTGCACGCAGACATCAGCGAACGCTTTAAAGGGATTCCAGTCTCGGCGAGGCGGTGGTCTCACCGAGACTGGAATCCCTTTAAAGCGTTTGCTGATGTCCCCGTGCAGGACATCAGCGAGCGCATAACAGTCTGTGCAAAGTGAGGCGAAAGATCCGGAGCTCACTTCGCACAATGCTGAATTAGCCCCTTAGACTTTGTGATCAGTGTGTAGAATGCATAGCCAGAGTGCACTTCAGGTTGTAAAGTCTGGTAAGGCTAATTCCATTATTAATGCCTTGTGCCTCATTACTCAAGGAATTCTAACAACACTCCTAACTATAACTAGGAAGGATTAAAGATGAAAAGGGAATTACAGGTAACACGATTAAGAAAAAACAAGGAGTTGATTCCAGGTATCTTAACTGTGAGTGCATGATGTGTTATTGTAGCCAGACTCAATCATGCTTTAGGGTGGACCATCCTGGTATTGATGCATTTGGTTCTCTAATTGGAGTGTGTGCCAGTACTTCTTGTGTTTTGACCAACAACATTGCACCGCTCTAAACAAACTACAGAAGAGTCAGTGAAGGATTGTCTAATGTATGTGGAACACTCGCTTAATTAGGCAGCTTGACCATGAACACCAATATAAATGAGCAGAAGTTCTCTCTCTGCTACCAGTAACATTCAGTTTCTTTATTAGAATATCACCCATTAAGAAATTAAAACCAAAAAGCCCTAAATAAAATTTATTAATGAACATTCTTTTTTTTTTTTCTGGCAGGAATAAAGATTAAATATCTCATAAAGTATATCTGTATGCATATTAAAAGATTATTCTATGTAGGACATTCTGTTTGTATAAATGTGGATTATACATATATATATGTTATTTTTTTAATAGTTTTCAGATCGTTTTTGTTTTTTTGCACTCATAAGCCGCAGTCTCTGGCAAAATTCAATTGAGTCCTTTATTTTATTTATTTTTATTATACCAGTTAAGAGGCGTGAAAAATTGCCTTCAAAATTCGTTTGTTTGATTTTACACACATATAAACAACATGAAAGTCAGAGATAATTATGATCTCTTTTTTTTTTCTTTAAACATTTGACTTAAAAAAAACACCCTGTTTCATAATGTAAAACGCCTGTGAATTACTTTCAATTAATATATATATCTACATATATATATATATATGTTTTCATTTAAAGTTCATGTCCCTTTAAAACATTTTATTTGTAAACAGCAGAGGAGGAATCATAGTAAACATTTTTTTTTCATTTTCTTGTTCGTGAACACATTTGAAAAGAAAAGTTTTAAAAAAAAAATCAACAAGTCAGAAAATAAAGTTTATCACAGTTCTGGCTTTCTGTACACCAAAATTAGCTGCTCCCAGATCTCTCATGGCCAGTGATGTAATTTCCTGTATGAATGGCTACGACTTCCTGTTTTCCAAATACCTGCTTGGAAATATAAGCTCTCTGTTAAAATGATCTATATTTTTCCATCTGACTATCATTACAATTTAAAGAATCCAGGTAGGCCTCAGTTAAAAAAATCAGTTTCATATGAAATAATACATTGCACAGTATGGGGTTATATAATCTTTCTTAGTTAAACACCTAAAAATATTAGGAGGATATATATCCTTTATATGGCAACACTGCACCGCTCCATAAAATATTTAGATTGACTTTAATATAGTTAATAAGCCATTGTGATGTCCTCTTAGGCAAATACACCATTATAAACTGAACTATATTTGATTTATTATAATTGTATTAATTATCAGATTTCCTGCCTCTATAAAAACTACCGTTACCAGGCCTGTTCCTATTAGGAACTTATAATGTTAAGGAAAAAAAAAAATCAGGTCCTATTAACATCAATGTTTAATATATATTTAATAAATATATTTTCTTATGTGGTGCTGTTCCAGAATACAGCCCCTGTTACATTTTTAGTAAGTGAACAAATATTACCTCAGTAGCCATCAAATGCATTTTGTGCCAAAATTAACTCCCCACCAGGGGGAGGTCCTGCAAAATCTACCAAAAAGACACTGTTAAAATTTGTTAACTACTTTAAACAACACCCCAATGTTTCATCCCTGGGCATTTTTTGGTAGATATTCAGAGGGAATATTAAATAGAAATAAACACCAAAAATACCAAGGGATTTTTATTTCACTTGTAAATTAGAAGTAGTAGCATTTATACCTTCCCATATTGTTCTGTAATTTTGCAGAATGTGTGGCCAGGTTTTGGATACCAAGATGCCAAGAACTTCTAGTATAATGCTACTACAAGGGCACCTATTTTTAACTTTACATGTAAAAAGATCTGATCTGCTAAGTCACAATCAGCAGGAAATGAAAAATCAACAAAGCACAACCTAATTTTTTTTTTTTATTTGAGAAATAAATTAAGTTTAAGAATGCTTTGGTGTTTATTTCCCTTTAAAACCCCTACATATTTCACACTGTTCCTCCAAACTCTTTTTTCATTATTCCTTTCAGATGTTTTCCTTCCCACCATGTTTTGGCACTTGTTCACTTCCTGGTTAATCTTTTGTCATTCAGATGGATCAGCTGTTTTAGAGTCAGCGCTCTACCTGGTGGTGAGACCAGAATGCACTTCATGATATCTAGCGGGTTCATACATGTAGCAGCATCTAAAGAGAGATGGCCTGATCAGCCTGGATAAGCAGCTGCTTGTGAAAAAACAAAGACAAAGTAATAAATAAATGAGTAGAACAACCAGCTACACAAGAAAAAAAAAAGGTTTTCAATAAATGAAGTGTCCTATACATCAACGGCACAAGTTTCTACAGCCGAAAAGTGGAAAACCATCAAGAATAGAAATTACAAGCTGAGTTTACAAAGGAGGCCAACTGTATCTATAACTGTATCCCTGAACAATCAAATCCCCTCAAACCTTAATTTGGCCAACAGCCCTCTGGGGGAACAATGAACATGAAACTGACACAAACTGATTAGTGATGACTTTTCTTCTGGTTATATTTGTTTGTTATATTTCCACTTATATGCATATATATATATATATATATATATATATATATATATATATATATATATGTATTATACCAAGGATGTTGAAGGGTCAAAATAGCATTTTATATAAATGATTATCATTATTGCTATAGGTTTTAGATGATAAACGTCATCAACCCTTTGCATTATTTGTGTTTCGGTGACATAAAAGAAACTCTGAAATAAATTACCAACACTGTGAATTTAACATCACAGTTTCTTTCGATTATTAATATTGAGTGGAAATATTCCTAGGAAAGAACCACTTCCAAAACTACCCTTTTCTCAGCCTTAAATTGAAGCTTACATTTGTTTATCATTTTAATCCTTTATAGCTGCTGGACTTTTTAGGATATACATAATATCCAGATATCCTGATAGCCAGACGGACTATATGAAAATATGAATGGGTATGCAAACAGACACATAGATTTGTCAATATGATAAGCTGTAGTGGAAGTACGGCACTTTAGTTCAAACCATTAAGAATGTGTAGGTTGTTGAATGCCAGAGATAAAGGGTTCATGTTACTTACTAGCATAGGAGATACAAAATGGCTTCCTGCCACCATACTGATATGAGGTAACTAACATCAAGCGATCCAAAACCCATGCACATTTTATTTATTTAAATGGTTAGTCAAGAATTCATTAAATGCTTGTGTTACTTTATCTCCTTATAATTTTTCCATGTAGTTAACTTAGTCATAATTTGTGGTATTTTTCAGGGTTCCTTATGAAGCAACTTGCAACACTATGATAGGGGCACTATTTTAACAATTCACAACCTATTCTTCATATAGATTTAAGAAAGGTGGGGAATGCTTTATTAAAGTGCCTGGGAAACACATTTTCCCCACTGAACAAAATCATGTGCAGAACTCCTTCCTGGCCCAGTGAATTTGAAAAACTGTGCAATTATGTGGGTAATATTTTTAGCATATTACATGATCAAAATTTTATAGCAAAGTGTATGAACTGTGCAATAAACAATTAAACCTACATTGTTTTGGTTCCTGCATTAGTTCACCAGCCAATAAGCAATTAGCCTACATTATGCTTGGGTTCCTGCATTAGTTCACCAGCCAGTAAGCAATTAGCCTACATTATGTTTTGGTTCTTGCATTAGTTCACCAGCCAGTAAGCAATTAGCCTACATTATGTTTGGGTTCCTGCATTAGTTCACTAGTAAATATTTCTACTGACGTGGTCCCAACACAGTCTGCTTTCCCCATTCACAAACCATTTGAATTTTTTCTCTTACACAGCCTACTATCTAGTTAAGAAACTGGTTTACAGTAGCAATACCATAGAATGCCACCAGTAAGTATGATGTGATATGTTTCTCATCTGTAGGACTTGGTTAGAGCTCATGTCAAGTACAGTAGTTGAGTATTCATGCACCTCCATAGACAATAAGTGAAGAGATAGCAATAAAATCACACATTTGCACTAAAATCTCTTCATACTCCCCCTCCACCAAAGAAAACCATGTATTAAGGTATTAAATGGTGACCAGATCGAAAGAAGACATAGATGAATAATGTTTAAGCAGGAAATCTGTATGCTAGATATTTTTTTTTCACTTTGTTTCTGACTACATTTATCTACATTCAGTATTAAGTTTTTGCCTTTTTTGTAGATTAGTATATTTAGACATAGGTTTCTTTATGCTTGGGGATGAAATGTTCATTGTAAAAATTCAACAGGATTTAGGTTCCTGACTTTACCCTTTAATCTGTCATGACTTCACTCAGTTTTGATCAAGCTTTATATACACCCAGAGCCTCTACCACTGAGAAAATGATATTATTATTATTAAGGAACACAGCAGGGTCCCAGTGGTGGGAAGTTTATTCCTTTTACATATCAATAGGAACCTAATGGTTAGAGAGCATTAATTGATATAGAAGAGGTTTGGCATTAAATAATTTCAGTTATGTTGGCTAGTTATTGCAGTACTGGCAGGTTCTGAGATAATGATTAAGAGGAACAGTATTATCTATATGAGAAAAATGACTGAAACCTACAACAGGCACAAAATAGTATAACACTTATATTGATGGGGACCGATGGAGACTGTAATATTTCCATATATATATATATATATATATATATATATATATATATATATATATATATATATATATATATATATATAAAAGGTAGGATACAGTGGTCGTATTAGTCCACAGATGCAAAATAAATTAGTATTGCAATACTTGGTGATACCTTAATTATTGGACTAACAGTCAGTTTAGATAAACGAGCTTTCAAGAGGTCTGTCCTCCCTTTATCAAGTCTCAAGCAATACTGAATATAGAAATTAGAAGTGACTTACAAAGCCATAAAAACAGGCAAAAAGACATTATACTAAAATAAACAAGCTATGGGAGCATAAAGCAATTAGGAATAGGTTAGAGCTGAAAAGTGGTGGAGGGGTGATAAGGGGGGGTTCTACTATAAATATATAAATATATATATAGGTAAATAGATAGATAGATACTATATCTGCACAGCACTCTTTAATAAATTCTATTGCTTCATTCTTCTATAGTAAAATCAAAAGAAGTGTGGTGGATTTCCAAATTAAGTACATTAGCTCCCCATGGTCTAAACAAAGATTATATTTTATACTTGTTTCTATGAATATGCGAATTGTTATATGATATACAGATTCTGTAAAGCACACCGCTCCTCCTATGGCTCTTAGTTGTATGATTAGTAAATATATGGGAGTTTTTCTAGCAATGAAATGATCTGATTTCCTGTATTTAAATTTTTTAAATGGTGTTTGATGTAATCTTGGTTTCCTTTTTGCATTGGTCTGAGGACAGACAGTTATGTCCGAAACATTGCCCAAGTCTTGTATGTCATTTTACAATGAAAGAATAAAGTAATGGATTTTATTAAAGAGTGCTGTAGAGATGTTATTTTTCTATATTTTTGGGATGAGTCAGCATCCTTTCAACTTACACAAACTAAACCAGTGTGTGCTGTTTGAACTGTCCGAATTGTTGCGTATAGGTACGAATTCGCCAGATAAAGACAGTCGCAATAGACTGCTATTGTTGCAGTTGCATCTTTATAATGAGAATATTGTTGCAGTCGCGACTTTATTATGGGAAAATGGTCGCAACCTTAACTTTAAAAAATTGTCGCGACTTTACAATAGGAAAATTGTATCGGATTTACTATGGGAATCCGCGGTTTGTGAATTCGACAGTTGAATTCGCACCATAGTGAATAAACCCCTTAGTAATAAGTTATTTTAATATAAAGATAATATGAGCATTCTATTGGGTATGAGAGTTTCATTTCAGTTTTGCCATGTAACTAAGGCATAGGTTAAAGCAAAATGTGAAAATGCGATCACTATGAAAGATGATGCACTGGAAACAGCTCACACCCCTTAAATGATTGTTACCAGGATTCAGATAATTGAACATTGCTGAAATGCTGGATTACACTATTCTTTTTTACAGCTGTTTTGAAATGACGTAAACAAACAGATATTACTTTTTTCCCATTAAATCTGCAACAAGGAAAGTTGTCATGATTCCACATTTCAATAGCACAGCAATCAGAAAACATCTGCGGCACTCCAGTAGTAAAAGAATAATGAATTTATTAATGTAAATCCTTTCAAGGTTTTACATTAATAAATTCATTATTCTTTTACTACTGGAGTGCCGAAGATTTTTTCTGATTGCTGTGCTATTGAATTGGGTCAATTACAGCTTCTGAGCACCCAAACCTTCACTCCAAACTACTCAGAGGCTTTTACAATGAAGGGATTGTGTGGCTTTTCAGGTATGTTTATGATTTCACATTTCTCAAACTACTTTTATATATCAGATGATTACATTGGATGGTGATATTATCTCGGAAAAGCCCAATAAAAAAATTTGCAAAACAGCCTATGAGTGTGATCGCTCATTTTATGATTTTTAAGCTTGCTTTTAAGATGTATCTGTCTTCCTAGTGTATAGAGTAAATCAGCAGTAGATCTACAGAAGAAAGGCAGTCATAAAGGGGTTTAACATTTTCTGGATACTGTTGACAAGAAGCTGTTCAGTTAGTACAGCTTGTCAAACTTGCCTAGGGTTATAAGACATGGGATCATTCTGTCACTGATGTGATCACATAATCACAGATAAGATTGGTCACTCCCAACAAGCATCCTGGACCCTTTACTCAAATTTGTTGGCACCCAATGTGGTTTAAATTTACTAAATTAGAAGGTCAAATCTTGGTTATTCTTGCATATTGGTCCCATCAAAGCTCTGGCAATGTTCTCCATTAGATGCCTTTACCTTGATGCCAAATATTAGGGTGTAAGTATATCTGCTGGAATTCATGGTGATAAATTGGTGCAGAATAAATCTACACATACAAACACTCACACATTCTAAATGGATGAATGGCTATAGAGAATGAAAGGTAGTAGGTCTTTAGTATTCCATAGTATGTTTTAATTGGAACCTATCACTGAATCTTTAATAAAACAGTGTTTATGTCTTGAATGAAACAGGGTACAGTACAATATCAAAATGTACAAAAGAGCAACACAGACTCTGTGCATATGTATCTATGCAAGGCTTTTTTAGATTTTATGCTAAGCATTTGTTAAATGTCCATTTGCTTATCCAGAAGAGGTTCAGATTACTGATAAATCAATTTGATCTATTACAGTTAAAGGCAAAGTTAAATTAACTGGACTGTTAAAATTAGATGCATTAACATTGTCTCATACAGAATTGTGTTTTTACATCACGTTCCACTGACATCTACTGGTGTAAAATGATTTTTAGTTTTGTTCCAAATTTGCTAAACTGCATACATACCTGTTCATTTTCCTAATATTTGCCCTTTTAGACAACTTATCCAATATGCTTAGGATTAAATAATGCTGATATTATATATTTGATGCAAATACTTTTATGTGGAAAAGTAAACATGAAGCATGGTTTTAAACCTCGTGGAAATATAACAATATAACTTGGATTCAGAGTTTAATTTTACTTCAAAAGTCAATATAGTGCACAAAGCTGACAACCTCTGCTCTTTAACTAAATTAAACTCCAATATAATAAACATCAGCAAGATTGTGTCAGTTTCACGTCATAGTTAGATGGCTTCAAAAATGTTGGAGTAAGTTAAATAGGGTGTTATTTTTTAAGGTGGCTTTAGTAATTTGGCACATTTATTAAGAGCCTAGCATTGAATGATTCCAGAAATTGGCACAAAATAAGAGCATCTCACCATCAAGGACTGAGCTCTATCAATTGGCACATGAAGAAGAGAAATGATAAAGAGAGCCAGGGATCACTGACATCTTTGACCTTGGCTCAGGAAAATGGCACATGAATAAGAGAGCCTTAAAACAATTATTAATAAGTGTCTTGGGGCAGGACACACAACCTTCTCCCTCCGTGTCACTAGAAATTCATTGAAAAGTCTATTAAAAAAGTCCCAATCATGTATTTACAAAAAATAAATAAATTAACAGTGGGCGGTGTGGTCCCGTCCCTTGTTTCTGATGACTGAAGCGGCACCTTGATTTCTCTCCCCTCACATTCAATGTGATGGAAGGGCTAATTGGAGGCTAGGTTGACGCTTCCCACTTTTATCCAGCTATATCCGTTAGTCACCTAAAAGAGGTGAAGGTTAATGCCCTTATGGTTGTACAGTAGTTCTTGTGCTAGGAGACTGCCCTCAATCATCTGCTTTCATCACACTCAGCCACACCATGGGTTCTGACCGGCTGCAAAACAATGTTTAGTACCTTTACAAGTAATACTGAAGGTGTTATTTGTTCATATAGGCAAGAGTGCAAGTATATGTTAACATTATATTACATGTCGTAGCCTTATAACTGAAGACCATGTGAAAAGAAGCCCTCATTGAATATTAGTAACATTACACATACTTACATCAACATTCTTGTTTGTCAGTGATTTCTCAATATCAGTCATAACTAACTCTATTCTTGCATTTCCTACAATATTTTTCTTCACGCTTGGATTATGCAGATTGCATCTGCTGATGGATTAAAAACCAATAGCCATATTTACTTTGTAATTAGGTAAAGATTCTTATGACTGCTTTGTCCTTACATGAAAAAAACCAAACTGCGGTTTGACAAATGATAATTTCCCCTATTGGTACTGAATTGTGATATGCTTATGTATCTGAATCATGTTAAGAATGGCTAAATGTACCTTCACTGTGAAGGGCAATCACAAGTCCTTACCCCATATTTGCACTGCTTCTAAAAAGCTAGTTCTATGATAAAGAAGCCCTTGGATCCAGATGTGACTCACATCTTGTTCTCCTGCCATGTGTATGGACATTTTTTTTTCTTTTTTTTTAATTAGTAGAAATAAAACTCCCTATCGTGAGTATGAGCCTCCAAAGCATATACCTGCAGAAAACGAGAATCAAAAACACAATTTGCAAAATATTTATATAAAAAATACAAAAAGCTATTTAAGTTTATACTGCTTGATATTCTATGATGTCAATGCCATTGTTGGACCGTTAATTTACTTTTTACTAAGCTCTGGTATGTATAATCATTTCAGGTACCAATCTGTACTATTACACTAAGAACTTAGTTGTATTCCTTGTTTGAATATTTGGGGACAGATCAACATTTTTTTTAGATGAACTATTTTTTTATTTAGAGATAAGATTGCTGTTTTCTAGTATTCCGATTCTATTGGCCGGCAAGCCTTAAGCTCTAGAAAAAAAGGACTGCAAAAATGTAATATGCATTAAACGTGCAGCCAAAATTGGAATTGGATTAAGAGAAACTGAATTGGATATAGAAGCAATGGAATCTAACTTGTACACAATAATTATAAAGTAGGATCATTCTGGATCTTTGGACATTCCACACACAGACGCACCACATCATTCACATTGGGCAGTTCCCAGTTAACCTTTCTAAAGAGATGGCATGAAATATGGGCTTATAAACAAAGGATGCCCAGACTGAGGGTTTCATGGAAGCTTCCTATAATGTAAGCAGTACCCTCTTTGAATTTCCTTCACTGAAACTTTCCCTATATCGACCTTTCATGTTGTTCTTAAGAAACCCCTTATATCATGTCTTCTCCCAGCTTTTCGCATTATAGTTATGGAAGAAAACTATTTTTTTAACGTCTTTACCTATTTTTTTTCTGCCTCCATTACAGCATTCAACTAATGTCTTTAATAAATTAAAACAAACAACCCCACCCCCTCCTCTGATGTCAGCTCCGTGCTTCTGCATGATGAGATATGAACTTCACATGTTTTGAATTACGAGATGACCCCAGTAAGAGAAGAAAGATGATGGGAATAAAAAGGCTGCATTTCATATATCCTGCTCCAACAGCTTTCAGGAACACCTTTGTTCTGCTTTACTGTAAGAGAAATATATTTGGGTTTGGGAAGGGGAGAATATAGGTCCCAGCCCACCTCCCCCTCTCAGACGTCAGATTCAATGCTGGACAATTTCTCATACACATGGCCATTGGTAGAGTTGTTGAAAGACCTGGGATTCTTATTATTTGAAACGCAGGCATTGGGTTGGTTTCCTATACAAATGTCTTTTTGGAAACGGCCTGGGGGACCCGCATGTAGAGACGTGAGTGATTTTCCAGCCCCTCGAAAGTCTGACCTTCCCTTCAAGCCACCAATGGCAGGCTGTCTAAAGTAGTAGGGCTTGCTCCCATGCAGTAGACATTGGTCATCCCCAAATGTGGGTATGAATGGGTTTTGGGTGACCCGATCTGGGTACAGAGAACGACTGAGCATGTAGCCCCCAGGATTGTGACTTTGACCATGGGATTTGCTGGTGAAAGAGGTTTCATTGGGCATCTCAAACATATGGGCATAGGGGCTACCATCCAAGAAGCGTTCTTTATCTTTCAGGCTAACACTACGGGGAGCTAGGGTAACATCTTCTTTCTGAAGGTCCACAAAGGTGTCATAAGAATGCTGGCGGTGGAGTTTGCTTCGGTTTCTTTTCTGAGACTTGCCGTTAGATGGGCTCTGTGGATATTTGGAGTTGGATGCTGGAATGGGCCGGGCATCCAGATCCTGCAAAGAATTGTCCTCACTGATGTCATAAAGGTTGCCTGCTTTCTTGCATACCTCACAGCGAATACAAGCTGGACGATTAGTGTTTTGGCCTGTGTAGTTATGCATTTTTGAAGGGCAATTACGGCAGAAGTTGGTTGCAGCCCTCTCGTCCCATTCCATATTACTCATGTTTTTCTCCCAGGCATTTCCTCCTGAGCCATGTTTACGTTCATTTTGTCCAAATTCTCCTGCATGCTTCTGATGTTGTCTATTGGAACAAGAACTTTCATGCTTAAACTCATCCCCTCTTTCTTTGTAGATATCAGTCAGGTCTACATGCTCCCAATGTGGATTGTTTTCCTTGGTCCTGAATTGA
>WMED01014592.1:0-11791 GCA_019650415.1 Pipa parva | reverse complement strand
CCCCCCCCCCCCCCCCCCACACACACATACACACAATAACCACCAATATATGATTAAATAAGCAAGTATGAGCCAGAGAGACACCACACTGGTTTAAACCTATTTAATTAAAAAATACATTTTTAATGTACCCTCTAACCTGAGACACTTGTAGCCATTGGTCTCCTGTGCTTATAAGGAAATCCAGCCCTGGAAGTTTACATATAAATCTAGTTATTACAAACCATTATACAGTATAAAGAAAGTGCTGCAGAAGCTAATGCATACAGTTTATTCATATAATAAAGAGAAAAAAATATCTTTGGGGATATCAGGATACTGTATTTTTGGATCAGCCAGCCCTGAATGTTATATATTAGGATAATAGCATGTTGCACTTGACCAGATATGTTGATAACACATTTATTAAGGCAGAATAAATATCACACAATGATAATAAGGCAACTGTTAATAATACATTTGTGTCTTATATTGCATGTCCTGACAAAAACTCCTTTCCAGTGTAGAAAATCATTTGGTTGGATAACATCTACAGTAACTATAAATAAATGGGAAAAGATATGTTCCAAAAAAATAAAGAGAATGACAAAGTACCCAAACAGTGTCTGTGCTATAAATAAGGCATGCTATATTATTAACAAGGAGGGATGGGCTGCACCTGACTCCAGAGCTCAATGAGTTTCCTTCTCTCTGCTGGGGGGGTTTCAAAATAAAGTTTCTGTTCAGCAGAGTATTTCTCTTTGGCAGGCAACACATCACGGTACTTTCCATCCTTCCAATTGAAGTTGAAGTTCTCCAGCAGCTGGATCCTTTCTTCCCGTGAAGGCAAGCAGTCCAATGGCAGGGTTTGTTCTAAACCAGGAGCCTGCACTCCTGCAAACACCAGTACAGCACGTATAGCAAACCACCCCCCAAACTCAGGGTGAATGCAAACGCCAAACATTTTCTAAAAAATGGTAAATAAATGCATTTAATTCACTATAGTAACTATGAACAAAAACAGAGACTCCAGGTGCCTATGTGTAATAAAGTTATCTATCTGTAGGTCAAAGTTCAATTTAAATGGAGTTACAAAGCAATGTATAATATAGTAACTGTTGGTCACTGAGCAAATTAACTGTGGCTACTGGACAATAATTACAGTAACTGGTTAACAGCAAACAAAAAAGCACTAACATAGTGCATTAACGTAAATAGAACTCAATACTTCCGCTAACATGCCTGTAACGGTAGAAGGACAGAGGGTCGATGTCAGTCAGTCATTGGCTCAGCTAATGCGGAAGTACCCTCAGCTGCAGCTGAATGTGGAGACTCTGGAAGTTACTGATCAACTTTACTGAATCCTGTTTTGGAATTTGGCCTTGAATGAATACATGTGAATGGGAGAAACCTCCTTTTGGCGATCACAACTTTGATTATCAAAGCGTTGAATTAATAGTGCTCTGATAAGCACATTATTTGAAAGATTAAGGATACAGCACGTTTGATTGTGCACCATTTTTCTGTTATTTCGTTTTCAATGCACTTGAATTAGGCACGATTTGTTACTCATTCTAAATTGGACATTTGGGTCTTTCTATATTATTGAGTTCTATTTACGTTAATGCACTATGTTAGTGCTTTTTTGTTTGCGCCCCTTTCTTTAGGTAGCTTGGCTACGCTATTTACATCGGATTTTTTGGACTTTTTGAAGAGGTTTGCATTCAGAAGAGACTATATCATTATTGAGTGTTTACACATTTATTTAATAATTCATACATTTATGTTACACCTGTTGCGCAGTTTGTTTTATTAGCTTTTCAAAGCTTTAGTCACTTTTTTGGTTAACAGCAAGCTTTTATAAAACAATTTAAATGTTTGTACCTTATATGGGGAAGTGACAGCATGTGGTTTAAAAGAGATGGGCTTAAAAATTTGCATAACTCTACACATATAGCCATGACATGAAGCAGTTTGCAGAAATACAATGTCTTTCTCATTTATGCACTGGTATAAGGCCAAGCAATCTGTGACCCTCAAGCTGTACAAAGATCACCTTTCGCTGCCTTCAGATGATAGGAGGGGTGGTTCACAAACAGATAGAATGCCACAACAGCTAAGGAACTGATTAGACATTTCTATAGAACGTAGTGTTGCCTTTTATCAAACTAAATTGGACTAGATGTCGGGCAAAGTAATCAGCTGTAGTTTGAAAATAGTTCACATTTTTAAATTGATTATCTATTCATAAAAGGCTTATTTAAATAACCCTCCACCTCCCATGATAGATATGTACTTTAAAAATTCTGTAATAAACATGACAGTCCTATGCTTTATCCAAATATTTTGCTCAGTAAACCTAAGGAAGCAAATTGAAGTTATTTATAATGTAGCCACAAGAGGGCATAATTTAACTGCTGTATATATGTAATATCAGTCATTTAGCAAGAAAAACTATATGGCAGCTCCATACTCAAAGCAACACAAACCTAGGCCTATAGGTTTTGTGAAAGAAAACATCTAATAAGAAAAGGGTATAGTTAACCTATTTATTATGGAAAGGACCTTCTTATTGCATGGAACAGATCCCTTTGCTTTAATCCAATGAAGCACATGTGGCTTGCTGCTTACAGTGGGCACTTATTAAAAGTCAACGCTCCATTATGTAACTCAGTGTACCCAGTGTGCTACAATTACTTCATTTTGCTACTTATCATTTATTAGCCTATATGGATTATTCCTTGTAAAAGAAAATACACAAAACAAACATAATTTTTTTGTGAACTCTCTGCACAGGCAATGATCAAATATAAATATAAATTGGTATGACTTAAAGCCCCGATTGTAGTTTGTCTGACCTTACTGCCCCAGGGATCCTGTGGTACATCCTTGCGCTGATAGTAGTAGGCAGCGCTAGATACATGTGCTGCAGTCTGCATCAGAACCTTAGGTCGACGGTTGGGATGAAGTTCATAGTCATAGATAACATCTAATTTGGAGGATGCAAATTTCTGCAACAAAATTATTTTACTGTAATACAATTGCACACTGTTTCCTACAAATACATAATACTATAAATAAGTGTAATGTTTAATATGAAAAATAATTTATATCTTTATATATTCAAAGGCATACACCTTGATATAGCTTACCTCTCTTATTAGTGACATATAATATGAAATACACTGGTCAATGGGATCAAGGAGATTCTGAAGCTTCTGCTGCCTAAGGAATGGTTTAAAGGCTTTTTCAAACATGGACGGATTACTAAGAATGACAAATGCCAGGGTGTCATCTGGATAGGAAAGGTGGAAGGCTTTATCCAACACAGCATTATACCAACCAATCTGGAAAAAAAAACAACAAGTTAATATCTGAATATCTAAAAAAAAGAAACCTGCAGAAGATTGTAAAGCTGATTGCCATGCATTTCCTAGAAAAATCAAGTGCAAAAGACTCTAAATCCATTATTAGAGTAATTATGGTTACAATGCACCTGGTTATTACTAAAAAGTGAAAAACATATAATTCCCAAATTTCCCATTTTAAAAAACCTATTTCACCTTTACTGCATCTATAAAAGCATCACTGTACTACATATTTGTGATCATAGATATGCAGCTTTAATGAAATTGTCATTAAGAGGAGTGGTATACAAGGCATTAAAAAACAAAGTGAAAACGGGTTCCATTTAAATAACTGTCACCACTCGCTGCTTCATTTCTACCTAAAAAGTGGTGAACAAGCTGTAACATACACTAGGAATTTTTTACAAATTAAATAATTGTTAAAACAATTGTTGTCATTTATGAGAATGTTCTCTGGTGACAATGCTAGCAACTAAAATTGTCCTATTGTCCTTCCTTTTAGTAATATATGCATATTGCCAGTACGTAGAAATATAATATGAGACGATTATGGTTACACCGTCTCCTTTAAAAAGATGCGTGTAAATGAAATCACTTTCCTGCAATACACCTATTCATGTCAAATTTGCTATAATATGCCAAAGCTACTATGTATAAATAATGGACTACACTCAGAAAGCGCTCTGCAACAATTTGCTCCTTTGTAGCAAAGTGATTTTTTATTAAAATTTGCTACAATACGGTTGAATTATCCTGTACTGCGGTGATAATTGTGTCCTATCTGGTAGGCCCAGCCATCTCAGAAAATCAATGGGATCAAATCAGCACTAAATACTGTATACTGTAAACTGTAAAGCTTTAGTTCAATATGGTGACAGTTGCTGCAATGTGCAGCACCTTTTCCACACGCTGGGCTAACAGTGGAGCATGGATTACATTTAAGACTCTTACCTCTGAAGTTGGCCCTTACAGGGAGTCGGAGGGCAGTGGTGATTAGGGTAGTGCAATGTGATGTAGTGTGGTGCAAAACAGAAAATATAGGCAAAGGGACTTTAGTATTAAATTGCAAAAATGCAATCTTGAACTTGTTGCCCACAAACTATAAAGGTAGGCAGCTCAGATAGTGGTAGAGATGCTAGCAAAATACTTCTTGGAGAGGGAAACTGCATCTTTAGAGAATCCAATTATACATTGGTTCCTATAGATGGCTCTGACTGTGGTCTTTAGGGGGTGGGACTCTCTTATGCAGTAGATTTAAGGGGGCTGAAAAACATAACTCAGCAGGTGGCAAGAACTAAAGGAAGCACTGCACCTTTAAATATAAAACAAATGCTTCACAGATTTTTTTCCAATCTGTGCATGTGCAGTTGCTTAAGTTCTGTGAACTTCTGGAAGGGGGGTGGGTACTATGTCACAATCGACGTCACATCACGATGCATTAATCTCATGATCTTGGGCTGCTAGATCGATCAGGAAAGTATAATTACTTACTATAGTTCTCCCTTATCTTCCATAATAACAGACAAGAATGGAAAAATTTTTTTGAAATTCAATATGAGCCTTAGTTTGATTGTTTGTTCTGGTGAAAAGCAACTGATTCATAACAAAGTCAAATTATGTATGTATGTATGTATATGTTTTTATTTATATAGCGCTGCTAGGTTTCACAGCTCTGTACAGTTTAACAATACTATTATAATACAGAAAAGGGAAAGTGCTTAAAGAACAAGTGAAGTAAATTACAAGCCTATAATCAAGGAGATACATTTACTGTAAGTGCCAGGCCATGATTGAAACAAGAGGATGGAGTTCCCTGAACCATAGAACTTACAATCTAAATAGGAGGAAGACTTACATAAACAGATAGCAGGGTATCAAGTGCAGTAACATAAAGTGTCAGTTCATTACTCTATAGGTGCCAATTGAATAAGAAAATAAATACAAAATAGAATAAATAGTTGCTTAAAAATAAAATATATACATGAAAACCAGTACTAGTGCTTCAAGAGGTAAGAATTCAGTTTAGTTTTGAAGATATTGATGGATTGCACTTGGTGGAGGTAAAGGGGTATAGAATTATTAAAAAAAAAAAACCTAAAAAGATCAACTGCAAACGAATTCAGAATGTATCTACAACATTAAAAATAATGTTTAAAGCAGAACAACCACTATTATAGCAAAATATGAGAAAATTGCAAAACACAGTTCATCAAAATAAATGGGTCAGCTGTGGACATTTACTTTTAGGTGATAAAAAGGATCATTATTGGGCTGGTTGCTCTTGTGCTAATAATGACTATTTGTAGGACTAAGCCAATTTCTTAATAAGATCCCTTAATCAGTAAGCACTGAAGGAACTGTGACTACTTTAACAAATAAATGTTCATGTTTTAGGTGCCTAGGTTACATGAAAAAAAATAATCTTATACCTGGACACCCTGTGACCTGAAAGTCCACATGCATTCAGCTCACAGATCTGTAACAAAGCTGTAGTTACAGTGCATAGTGGGCATTACTCTTGCAACCATGAAAGGCAATATTAATGAAAATTCCAATTTCTCTACAGAAACTACATTTCCTGGTAGAACAATTGAATGAACTAAACTCTGAAGGAGTATCAATATCAAAGTGAATCATTAGGAATTGCAGAGGCAACACTAGTATCTACACTACCTCCTACACTGAAGCTCCACGACTAATGCAAAATGCAGCAAGTTGTCACCAATGTAGAACTTAATCATTCCCTGACCCTTATAGGAAAGCTGGACATACTAGAATGGAAAGAAAAGAACGCCCAGTACCAGAAACGGATACACCTCAAGCCCAAATGGAAGCAGTGCTTCCCGCAGCTGTGCATGGAACTCCACGTGGGACATCACAGCATATGTCACAGAACCCACTCTACATTCCGTAGAATTCTGCACACGCGCGTTGAATCTTGGGAGCAGAATCCGGTATCACCTTTCTGCCCTGCGCTATGCTTCCGCCATTGGCTTGAATGCTGCGAGATGCATTGTGGGAGTCGTATTTTTTTGTCTTTGAACAAGGCGTTATAACAACATTTTAGGGGACTACAACTCCCATAATGCCTAATGCAATCTCGTTACACTGGGCGGGACTTTCGGTAGCTGGGAGACGGTTTTAAATTATTTGAGTTGTTGGGGAGGTGAGTGCTTGAAAGCTTTAAGTCGTGGCTTTTTATTTGCCTACCTTATGTACAATTGCGGCATCCTACGGATGCTGGGAGTTGTAGTGTGTTAAATCTGATGATGCTAATCTGTGGTTTGCAAATTGAGATTCTGAGTAATGGAAGCTTTTACTATATTAGGTTGCACCACACCACTGTGTTGTATTTGGAGCATTTAAAGTACCATATCTAGGGTAGCCACCTGATCCCTTTAAATCAAAACACAAAATTCACATGCTGAATTGCTAATCCAAAACAAATGCATGCTGGATGCCTTCTTAGGACCTTTGCAGTTTGTAGCATTCATGTAAACTAATTTTCAATCAGCATCGTGGTATGTAAATTTTATATGTATTCAGATTTACTGGGATAACTGTTTCAGTAAAATACGTATATAGTGGCATTGCACATTTCTGATTTATGAAAAAATGTAGGTTTAAAGGCAGAGTAAGAATCAATAATATGCTAATTATTCCTGACACATCATCACACATATTGTTTAATTGGTTGGGTTATGCCACATGTTGTTTGTACCCAGTACTGGTTTTTACGCATGCTCTGTAAGAGCTCAGTGCCCAGGACAACAGCTTTCTCAGCAGGGAATGGAGCTGCAATACTACAAATACTGCCATGTAATAATGCATGAAGAAGAATTATAAATAACTAACTAGGTGGCTTGGATGGGAACAATTGTGGGTTTACTGTGTTGTTAAATGAACAAATGTGATTTATTACAAGAATTTAGTTATTTAATGGTTAATTTGGAAACCCATCCTGCAGCAAGCTATACAAATAATAGTCACAGAATATGGTAAAAGTTTTTATTACAATAGTTTAAATGTGAAAGGAAACAGCAAAGCATTTTAAATAATTTTTTTTTTTTTACATTTATTTCTATGTAGGTGTGAAATATGAATGTTTCAGGCTCCAATCCATCTCTTCTTAGGGAGCCCACAATGACCTGGGACATGCAGCTAAATTCCATACTTAGTGCAACAGAGAACAACATGGCTAAAATTAAGGTAGGAGACATAGCATTCTACTAGGATAGAACTAATATTTACATGGTTGATTGTGGGAATTTAAGGTAAGTGACATTCTACTTTTAGTCAGTCACCAGATGACCAATATCCAAAATGTGACAGTTGCATCCTATACAACTAGGCTTTAAAGTGTCAGCTATGAAATGCACCTTAATTTTGCAACTTTCCATTGACATCTTCTTTTGATAGATTTAACCATCTGTAAGGTCTCATTTCCAATTTTAGTGCTATAAATTGCAGCATCCAGTTGCAGTGCATGAAAGTAAAAGCTTGGTAAGGGTAGTGTACATTTGTGATAAATTCCGTAATAAGTCTTAAATGCATTATAAATTTTTTGTCTTTAGTGCAGAGCTGGGCAACTTGCTTGATTATCCTGAAAGCTGTTGCTTAGTATCAGCCATGGAGACGCAGGTTGGGTATCCATATACTAAATGTTTAGAGAGCAAACTGCAAATCTAAGTAGATCTGTCAATCAAAGAGCAAAAGAGGTTGACTATCATTACCATTTGGCAAGGCCTTTAAATTTGAAGCTTTACTGTTCCTTTAACAAAGATCAATATGTTTTGTAATGCCTGTATCACTCTAAAAGAAGATGGGATAAAAAAAAAGTTTTGTTTATTACTCCACAAGGTTGTGTTTAACCACTTGGTAAAGTCCCCCATAGTTCTTAAAATACCAGTAACACTAGGTAAAGAAAAAATCTTATTTAGATTGATATGGCAGTTATTTATACATAGTACAGATAAAAAAGTTATCTTTGAAGTTAAATTCCTGCCATCTTTTCTCTGTTAAGTAAACAAGCCCTTGCCCAACTTTTTTTTGGCATGAGTCATATAAAATTGCAACACGTGTGTCACAGGACGATTCAAAGGGACTTTTAAATTTGCGACCGCAACACATTTTAAAGTAACAGCTGTGATAATTTTCCATAGTAATGTCGTGACTGCAACAATATTCTCATTATAAAGATGCTACTGAGACAGTAACAGGCTATTGCGACTGTCTTTAGCTGGCGAATTCACGCTTATATGCAACAATTCGGAATTCGGCCACAGGCCGAATAGCTGCTTCGCGGGCTGGATATGGCCCACAGGCTATAGGTTGGGCATCACTGCTTGAGATAATACATATTGAAGTGCCCTAGAAGCTTCAATTTGGCTGTACCCAGCAGTGAAAACAACTGCAAAACAAATAGAAATCAGCAATTCAACTTCAAAGGTGACATTTTTACTGCATAGTATTAACTGCCATGCTAATCCAAATAGCAAATTTCTTTTTTAAAAATGACCAGTTCTTCAATTTGGAAAAGGAAGCATATTAAATTATAAGACTCGTTTTCTTTCCTTTTTTCTTCTACATTACAGGAAAGGCTATACAGCAGAGGAGACCCTTCTAAAGGTAAATGTCGTTTTAAACTTTTGCTGTTGTATGGCATTAAATAAAGCTCTGGTTAAATACTGTACAGATGACAAGGGATCAGAATAATTTGTATAGCTGGAAATACATTCAGTACATTCATACATTGTCTGGGTACGCATAATTTTTTGTATGACATATTTTCCTTTTGTACGTTGGGAATTCTCAGGGTTGTGGCCAATATCTTAGGCCTTTTTCACACTACCAGCTGGATTGACTCAGTAGTAGTAAACTGTCCTCTATGACACTCAAAGTCCCAAAACTACATCAAGCAATCCATTTGTGGATATCAGACTGACCTGTAGCATAAGCCAGTGTCATTTTGTCTGACACTCGCATCCCAATTCATTTTTATGGACAGAAAGTAGTCAGCTGACACCGATTTTTATGTGCTTTGATATAATTTCCTTAAAAAAAGTTTTCTTCTTAAAAATTGGATCTGCAATTTGCATAAGTCCGAGCATAGTGGCCCAAAGTGACGCAAATTAATTTTGGTTGCCAAATTCTGTCTTTGAATTACCCACTTAGGGAGTTATTGACTAAAGTGAAAATTCGCCTGTCAAAACAGTGGATTCCCATAGCAAATCTGTGAATTTCCCATTGTAAAGTCGTGATTGTGACAATATTTCCATAGTAAAGTTGCAACTGTGACATTATTCTCATTTTAAAGCTGCAACAGTAGCAGTCTATTGTGACTGTCCTTAGCTGGTGAATTCACATCTTTACACAACAATTCGGACTTTAGCCAATAACCCCCTTGGTGTCTTAGGATTTTAAGTCAAATTTTGAGGGTCAGGCAGCACATACCTTCTGTTCCATATATTTATTTACAGTTCTGGTTATACTTTACTGGCACAGCAGATCTTCATTTTGTTCAATAATCCAAACTGGATTATTATTATTCTTTTCTAATTGTCTAATAGTTTGCATCATTGAAGACCAATATGTGTAAACAAATGATACTGTGTAACATATAATTAGTATTTTTCTTCCTAGATTTCAGGGGCTCAGCTTAGTTTAAAAGTACCTATTTCCCACTTTTGCTTGTTCATAAACATATGTGTATAATTTAATTCAGCTTAGTCTAGCAGAACTTGGCAGATGGTCAGCCAATATGACCATAATTGGAAGAAAGTATGTCTATGATTAGATTTCAAAAAATGATTGGTATTTACCCTAACATTTATCTGGACCGTCCCCTTGGCACGGCTATTTGTATTGAGCAGTAGGATCAATCAATTGGATCTTGCATATTGCAGTCTTTTAAGAAACACAGAATTTTACAGATCAAATGTTTTAACTTGCAAGCGTTTGTTTTCAGTTTGTAGACGTGTTGCACCTAGCAGTTAAGATCACGAGACCAGTATCCTTTGTGCCAAATCTGAAATGCCTACTGCTAATGCTAGTAATTCTTTCTTTCTAAAAAAAAAAAAAATCTGCCACCAGCAATCTAAGAAATAAATATTAATTTATGTATTACTTTCACTATAATGGAGTAGCAATTGATCCATGGTCCTTCAGCTAATGTTGCACGTCTAGTTCCAGCACACTCAGCAACCTTTGGCTGTCAGTCAGAAGTATGTTGGAGAATACAGTGTAGTCAAAGCTGAACTAGCTGTATATGTATACCATCTGATGGAAAATGTCAGTATAAGATTGCTTATCTGACACAGAAACTATTTTAAAAAGTACTATGAATCCTGCAAATTAAAATTCAAGATAGGACACTGACAATATGACTTCTATATTGCTTATTGTATTAACGTTTGGTTTAAAAATGAACTGTTATTGTTGAAACTAAACTTTTTTTTAAAAAACAGACTACCATTTTGATTTGCCACAAGTGAAGACCCCTTTGTATGAAGACACATCTCATAAACTTGATCTGCCATGCCCATCCTATAAAAATAGCTTGAATCAAGTGCCCTCATCTGGTGATTTGTTGAATATAAGCAGCCAATTGCTAGAACAGGCCAAGGTAAAGTGCATATAGTGCTATTGGCTACATTTGACTTTTCTTTTTTTTACTGTGCCTGCAAGGGTAAAAAGCTTAATGTTCACATCGGCTATTGTTCTATCCATTCTGTAAATACTGATATAGTCATTGCAGTGAATTACTCACAAGTGAAGCTGGTTATTTTTTTACAGAAATTAATCTGCACTATGAGTAACTGGTTGTTAAAGGTGATTATGGTTGATTGATTTAATTAACTCAAGGTTTAATACACTCAAGGATGTGTATTAAGTCCCTTTCTCTACTCCCTTTTTACCCTTGACTGTACCCCTAAACAGAATACAAACCTCATCATCAAGTTCGCAGACAATACTACTGTATTGGGCCTCATAAAAGGTAATGATGAGTCAGCCTACTTGATGGAAATACAAAACTTGATATCCTGGTGCGATCAGAATTCACTGTTACTAAATGCAAAAAGGACCAAAGAGATGATAGTGGATTTCAGAAGAGAAAGTGAACAACATGTCTACCCCCCAGTTCACATTCATGGGAACATAGTAGAACAAGTGGACAGCTTCAAGTTCCTCAGTGTACATCTATCAAATAACCTATCCTGGTCCCTCCACTCTTCTAGGTCTATCCAAGAATCCCAGCAGCGACTTTATTTCCTCAGAATCCTCCGTAAAGCCCAAGTTAATACTAGGATCTTGACCAACTTCTATTGATGCACCATTGAGAGTGTCCTCACATTTTGTTTAAGAGCATGGTATGGGAACTGCTATGTCAAAGACCGCAATGCACTACAAAGGGTCGTCAAAACAGCCCAACGGATCATTGGCAC
>WMED01014591.1:0-13958 GCA_019650415.1 Pipa parva | reverse complement strand
CCCGGTTGAAAATCACTGCCCTACACCATAACTGGCATCTGTCCCCATGTCACCGGCCAATTGTGGGGGCTTCCACCATCCCATCAGGTTGAGAGCAGTGGCAATTGCTCTAAGACTGCAAGGGAAGCTCAGCTTCCCCTAAAATGTCAAAAAATAAGTGATCAAATATATGCTGTTGTGTGTACATATCATTGACTAAATATGCGCTACAACGCGCTCAACTTTTGTTCAGAATCAGCTTCTTATCACTGGTAACAACGCGGCTGTCCGCTCACTCATTCCTGCAGCTTTACGGTGCTTTAAACAGTGTGGACGGTGAGCGTCCATAGAGTTCAATAGTGAAGCAAAAAGTGCAGCGAAATGAGACGAGTCATTGGATAAATACTGGGCTTTGTCCCACCCGTCGGATGCTCATCGTCTCTGGGGTTCTATGGGGCAGTGGGCTGGCCCGGACGCTCAGCTTGTGCATGATGATTAGATGATCTGTCTGAGGCTGAAACCCCTTTTGATTGACAGCGAAATGAGCGAATCTGCAATCTTTTTGTGCAGTCAAGTCCCTGGATAAGATGCCTTGTTGGTACGACAGGGTCACAGATCATTTTCTTGAAAGGGAACGGAGGGTAGAATTGACATATAAACAGACACATTTTATGATATAGGCTGAAATTGAGCTTCCCCTCCTTGAATGGCCAGCATCTGCCACTAGTTGAGAGGTATGGAGGTAGATGCTACTGGACCTGTGGCAGAAGAGGACCCAGCACCAAGCTGCCCTCCTGTTTTAGTGACCAGGAGCATTGTATGGCCCTGGAGGCCCACCACAAACTGGATTTATGTCAGGCCCTCTACCAATATGTAGCAATGCATTGTGGGGAGAGGGGCCCTGGTTAAATAGAATATCTATCACTAAAATACAGTGTTGTAGGGACATGGGTATTAGTACAGGAGGAAACAGGACCCACTTGCTTCTAGTTACACAACTGCAGACACAAAACACACACTTGCACATACACACATGCATGCACACCGCACATACACAAAAAACACATCTACCTACATGCACAAGCGCACACACTGCCTTTTATCCAACCAAACACTTTCAATTTCATTTCCATACTCAGTGCATTTGTTTGTACTGAGGCCTGTCCTACATTTATGGGATAATAAAGGTGGGGAAAGCAGTGTACACGCTGATGGTGTTACTGAGCGAGCATACAGGTGCAGGACAGGTGTGATAGTGAGAGTGGTAATATAACTGTGTACGTGATAGGTGTGGAGGGGCAGGGCTAAAATATGCAGCTAAGGGGCATGGTAAGTTTATGTGGCATGGTCAGGCTACAGGTTTTTAAGTTATTAAAGCTATCCTCTTTTTCTCAATGTTTAGGTGGGGGAGTATTGTTACTTGTGTGCTTTGTTTATGTGTGTTTGCAGGTTTCTTCACCAGTGTACTTTATAAATACCTTTTACGTATGCCTGTGTCAAGTAGTTCTTTGTCTCCCAGCCTGGTGTTTAAGGTCACGGGACTAGAAACTTTGGTGAGGAGGGGGATTCGTTAAGTAACTTTTTGTACATTTAATCTTTGCATCCCTTTGAGTCTGTTTACATGGTATGAGCCAATGTTAATCACTAATTAAAGATAATATGTCAAGTCTGGAATGTTATGTAGTATCCTAATTTAGAAGAATCTTTATTTCCACACTGGTTAAGAAATATTCTGCCTTCTGTTTTTTTTATATATATAATATATTATATAATTTTTTTTATTAGTCATCAGCTACACAGCACAATATACAGACTGTATTACATAGGATATTGATCTGCTTTTTATGAGGATAGGAATACATGCATGGGTGTGATACCACAGAGTAAAACTGGGATCTAGTTTTGTGTGTTTGTCAGTTGCTTTCTTAACAAATGTAGCCAGAAACAAAACGTCACACTAACCTAAAGCTTACACACTGTGATGCAGGCATCAGTTATGCAAATACATTATTTAAAAATCAGTTATACAAATGAATTATTTACAATAACTTTTCAGGGCCAGGGGCTGTGCATTCTGTTTCTGCATTGATAAACCCCACAATATTTTGTACCTGTTTATAGTATTTCTCATGGTAACTCTCGTATACAGCTGGGAAGAAATCTAAATACTCTAGCAATCCATCAAACAATAGAAGTACTCAAACATATCATGTGTAATATTTCAGGAGCGCCAGAGGCTTGAAACCATCCTAAACTTGTGCGCAGAGTATAGTAAAACAGATGAAACGGTATCTCCACCTCGCATGGATGAAATGAGGGGTTTCCCTTCGTTGGGGGGTGCTGAGGAGAACACAACATCCCTCTGTACTCGCAGACCATCTTGGGAAAGCACCAGATGCACGACCCCAGAAAGCACAAGGAATCGGGTAAAAGTGCGCAGAGAGCAGAATGACGAAGAGACTCAGAGAGAAGAGAACAGCAGTACAGAGAGTACCCAACACGAGGTGAGGAGTAAGGTAGGATACTAGCATTAATTAGGCCATCCTTTGGGCAGAGTTTGACCCACTCTGCAAAACCAGATCAAAAAAATCATATATTTTACTGGTCTTTAGCTGTGGAATAAGGAGAACAAAAAGACCATGTATTTTTATAGAGTACTAGGATTTGGAAATGGAGCCTCTGTTACTGTATAAACCACCAACATTTAGACACTGAACTAACTGTTGGATGGGCCAATTATGTGAATACCTTTTACTTTAATAAGGATTTTACTGTATTTTCTATACAGAGGAGGGTCTCCTTGTTCCCGTAGACCCACCTCAATCTAAGCCTCTTGTTTGCTGTGCCCGACACTTGTAACTTAGTAACTGCTGTTCAGAGGCAGTAAATTCACAACAAAATGATTTGGTCCAATTAAAACTCTAGAATGAATATTACTGTTGTCTTTTTAGCAAATTGCTCATTATGCTACACAATATCACTAAATTATGTACTTAATTTTTACTCTAATAATGGGAAAGGTGTAGATCAGGTTAGTGTTGTGACTAATGTTGATTTTTAGGGTATTTAGAACCCTGCATTAAAGCTGGATTTGGCATCTCTTTCTCATCTGAACAGAATTTAAAATGAATTAACATTTTAAACAGAGCTGTTATTTTGCATCAACCACGCTTTTTCCTACCGTGTAGATTGGTTTAAAAGGCATTGCCAGGCCCCCCTTATGGTCTACTGAAAAGCAAGATAGGCAAACATTGTCCTCCAGATATTTGTCAAACTACATCAGATTTATATAAATCAAATTGAATACATTTATATAACTGAGGTCAGTATTAGAGTTGCCTGAGTAAAATTGAATATGTCACTTTTCCTTTTATTATTGCATCTCTTGACATGTTCTCAAGCAGGAAGATGCTGTGCCTTTAAGTGGTGCAGCAGAAGTATTGGCTCTGGAGGAGCAACGCAGACAGACGCTGAGCCGTGTGGATCAGTTAAAGAACAGAGTAACTGAACTAGAGGGCCAGTTGCAAGAGAGCGCACGAGAGGTGAGACATTTACCCTTTTTCGAGGTAGTATCTATGATGAGTTTATGACCAGGGAAGTTAAAAATCAAAGAGAGAATGGGATGAGAGTAATATCGTCTCTGTTTTCACATACGTTGTATGAAGGTGAGTTGTTCCTTTTCCTTCCTCTAAAGGCTGAGATGGAGCGGGCCCTTTTGCAGGGAGAACGGGAGGTTGAGCTATCCCAGTTGCAGCATGAGCAGAGGATGATCCAACAGTTGCAGGACAGCTTGACCTCCTTGGAAAACAACATCCAGAAAGAAAAAGACAAGGTACCACACATAGCACATGTTATACACCTCTGGCTGCAACAGGGGTGATCACTTCACAACAAAGTCTCTCTCTATCTATCCACTCAGTGTTTCCACTCTATATTTGCATGCAACTTTCATTGTTGTAGGGGGTGATTTACATCAGAATATTTTATACTACCCACACTTTTTTTGTATCCGTTTTATATTTTGTAATAGTTACTGATCTATACTTAGTCTTTTGTTTATCCCCTTGCATTGCCAGAGAGGCCTGCAAACTAATAGTCATTTTTTAAATTAAATTGAATGGGAGTGGCTTCACTCCCAACTGACTCCTCCTTCCTTTTGAGTGTAATACTACTGCATGTTAAGGATGCTTTCACAGCTAGGCAGGATCCTGTTACCTATGGTCAGTTTATGTTTGAGCACAGATGAACTGAATTAAAGAAATGTCCAGGAAGCAGAAAGTAAGTAGTTTTGCAGCATTAAGGTCTGCAACAAGAATCTATTCACAGATAAAATCAGAAGCATAGAGATGGATACACATAGGTGCAATTATTAAATGCCAATAGAGGCTATAAGCTAAAGAGCTTTTCAGCAGGTTGGAGAATTGTACACACCATGAATTCTTGATGACTGTCTGCAAAATAAACTTGGTATAGTATGTTTACATGCAGGATTATTATGGGTAGAGATTAGATATAGTCTTTTTTTTTTTTAGTGTTGAGGATGTATAATTGGGAAATTATTGTTAAATAAGATGAGAATCTCACTCTATTCTGCACATGTGCAGGTTTTGGAACAAATGCTGTTACTGGGTATGCCACACTCATGGGATATCCCATGGATGCAGAAGGCCAGTTTTTAATGCATACCACAGGCTGGTTGTATACATGTGCTCTGTCCATGCCACTGAGCTGCTTTTAAATGTTAATACTCTGGTAGCACAAAAATGGAAACGACAAATGTGGAAATGTGCACTGTATTTATACAAGCAGACTACTGCTTTTCTCTGGTACATATTCCATTGTCAGAACAGCTGTTCTTGCTGTGCAGATTACTAGACCCCAGGCCCCACTTCCCAGTTTGGTCTAGTTTTAAAAATAACCAAAGATGAAGTGTAAAGTGAGCATCTGCTTTTTCCCAAGCATTTTAGAATACATTCAAATAAATACATTTTTGTTGATATAACTGTTGTGTTAAAGATGTCACAGTTCTCACCTCTGTGAAATTTCTTTTGTTTTGTTGCGACTCTCCATTTAGTGGACCTTCACCCCATGATTAAATCGCTGGTATTAACACCTAGCTCTAACTTCACTAACATCCGATCCCCACTGTGCATGTTATAGCCTGAAGGAAAAACTTGCTGCACTGGATAATGTTACATTTTTCTATAAAGCGGTAATCAGAATGCGTATACACTGATAATGAATGCACTATATAGTCTGTCCTGTGTGTAAATAAATAATAATGATTATTATTCACCATGGAATAATAAAGGATACATACGCTAATATGATGTACATAAGGTATTCTAGAATACTCCTGAATATACACATCATGAACATGCTGCTTTTCTATAGTTATTGATCACATACATATTGCACTTTGGATGATTGATTCTAATGCACATGACATACTCCACAATAATATACCCTCTTTATTCTGTATGGAAGCTTAAAACAAAATATAAAGAGTCTGGTACATTAATATAACAGCGATTGTACATGCATATTTAACAAGCTGCAGTCTGGAATCGCACTGGCTGTACACATAATGAACGTGTGGCTTGATAGAAAGACACTGATTATTCACTGATAATAAATGATAACGGATATCTTACTGAACATGCTACATGGGTTTTTTTTTTAAATTAAGATTACCAGTATCTGAATTTAGTGTATATGTGAGATAGTAAAATACATTAAAGTATGCTTTTCTTACAAGGACCCAGCCTGAATTGCACCTGCTTTTAGAAACTGTACAAGACAGCTTAACTAGCAATTCTGTAATTGTACTAAACCTCTATAAAAGGCACCATTCAAACTAAAAAGTTTTTTTTTAATTTGTGCCTGAAAAAAATAAAAGTAGTGTAGATTTTGGGAAGGGAGTGAAATTTTTTCATTTTCTGTAAAACGGAGCGTCCCTTTCGGGGTTTTGTGGGGTGTGTATTATGATACTCCTTGTTGTAGTTGTTTTTTTTTAAAGACAGTATTCCTGGCAGGGGTTAAAGAGAGTGATTAAGGCTGATGGCACATGTTAGTGTTTGAAGTCTGAGGGGGGTTATTCACTAAAGTGCGAATTCACTTTATAAAGACAGTCGCAATAGGCTGCTACTGTTGCAGTCGCGTCTTTATAATGAGAATATTTTTGCAATCGCGACTTTATTATGGGAAAATTGTCGCAATTTTAACATTAAAAAATTGTCGTGACTTTACAATGGGGAAATTGTTGCGGATTTGCTGTGGGAATCCGCTGCTTGCGAATTCAACAGTCAATTCACACCTTAGTGAAGAACTAAATAGCTTTGGCTTAGTGAAAAACTCCCTGAATCTGAAAGGAGCATATATATACACGAAAAAAGAATTAAATGGTGATTTGCCATAAGAAAAGTTGGCTAAATCAGAGCAAACAAAACTCTTTATTTATTGTTTGTAAACAATATCCCTCACATGGGTGCTGCATACAATAAAACCACGGGCAGATTCCACTTGTCAGAGATCCTGCTTTAAAAAAAGTA
This sequence comes from Pipa parva, assembly GCA_019650415.1. NCBI lineage: Eukaryota > Metazoa > Chordata > Amphibia > Anura > Pipidae > Pipa > Pipa parva. The sequence goes on along the minus strand of WMED01014591.1, from coordinate 7,428 downwards.
TTTTAAATGTTGAGTAGTTTGTTTCCTCAGCAGTAGCTAACCTTTCTGGTCTCTTCAACCCTTTTGAATCCGATTTATTTTTTATTTGATAACTTCTGGAGTTTTTGGTTATTTTGTAACAATTTCTCTGTCACTTTACTGAATGCAAAGCCACAGCCAGAAGTGAAGCTAATTTCATTCATTTATTTATTTATTTATTTATTTATTTATTTATTTTTATTATACAGGTCTGGCTCTGCAGTTGTCCCTTAAATCTAATTCCTGATCATTTATGTCATAGAAAACATTGCAGCACTATTTAGACTTGTGTTTAAATTGCACCTGTCGCCTCAAAGCTAATACTAATTTAGGTTGTACTAATGAAATGAACATTTTGTAAATATAAATGTATTTTAAAAAATGTACCTTTATACAGCGTTTCTCCTTGTCAGCCTGACTTTTCTTTCCCAAGTCATGTTGGGCAGGGCTAATTGATGATTGATGTTATAGCTCCTCCAGTCAGATCCCTTAAATCCACAATCTTGCAGGGATCTGATTGGAGGAGCTATAATGTCAGTCATTATTTAGGCCCGCCCACCCAACTCAGGAGAGAGAATTCAGGCTGACAGGGAAGATGACAGAGAGAAACGCTGTATAAAGGTACATTATTTAATACATTTATATTTACAAAATGTTTATTTCATTAGTACAACCTAAATTAGTATTAGAGTTTTGAAGTGACGGGTACACTTTAAAATTGAATGATTATGTGATAACCATATGCATTTAAAGGAGAACTAAAATGCTGAGCCTAGGGGCGATTGATCTTGTGTAGGCTTATCCTTATCCATGTTTTCTCTAGCATTCCCTCTGCTTCTTTACTCTTTATTTTCTTTTCAGAAAAGTAAGTTCCTGCATCACAATTCCATTCAGGTTCATGGCTCCCCTTAAACATCACTGATGTGCGCAAGTACACAAGCAGTATTATCACTTAATACTGCTTCTGTGCTTGCTCATATTGGCAATGTAGAGGAGGAGGAATGAGGCATTGCTAGAGAAAACATTAATATTGGTAAGTTTGTGCTGTAAATACCCACAAAAGTTGACTCTCCCCTAGACTGATGAGCAGTTTAGTTCTTTAGTAATAATTATAGTATCATGGATATTATTTACAATAAGCAATGATATGGTGGCATTATCATACAGCAGGGGTCGGCAACCTTTTGGCTGAGGGAGCCGTATACGTGCGGCTCCCTCAGCCCTTTTGAATTCAGAGACGCAGACATCACAGGTGACGTCAGCAGCTCCTGATTGGCTAGCAACCCGGAAGCCAGTGACGTCAGCAGCTCCGGATTGGCTAGCAACCTGGAAGTGCTGAGAGAGCTTTCTCTTTACAGCTCTTGCTGGCGGACTGTAATGAGTGGTGCTTGCACTGCTCGTTACAGTGAAAGAGCCGGATATGGCCATTAAAAGAGCCATATCTGACTCGAGCCATAGGTTGCAGACCCCTGTCATACAGTATAGCTACAGTACATAAATAAGTAAGATATATTTATATATGCACTTTACAAACTGACACAAATGAGTAAAGAAGCAACTTGTCCATTGACCAGTAGGACAAATAATTAGCATGCCATATTGTATAATGGCGTCATAATTATGTGCTCACATTTGACCTAATGTTAATACAGTGGAATGGTTTCAGCATAGTATTGCAGCCCCCTCTGGCAGCGCAGTAGTTGTGATTTAATATAGCGGAAGTTTAGTCTAGTCTTCATTCCACACATTTTTCTCTCATGCCCACTTTATATATTCCTTCTTCCCTTTTCATCTCACTCTCCCATTACTCCCCTTCTTTCATTTTCATCTTTTTCTTTCTGATGCATGGCTGAGGTTACAGAGCTGTATCCTATTCCCCGTTTTGTCTTTTGGATGCCTCTCCTGGATTTAGGCACGGGAGAAACTGGAGCAGCAGAGGATGGAATTGCAGAGTATTCAGCTTTCTCACCACGACCTACAGAGGCAGCTCCATAACTGCCCTGAGGCTCTGCGGGAGCAGGTGCAGTGCCAGCTGACACGGGTCAGTGTGCCAATTTCATCCCTTTCATGGCACAGCTGTCTGTCAAAGAAATCTTTCTACATTGTTAAATGCAAAACAGGCTGCGCGCACACCCACTAACAACACACATGTCATTTCCCCCCCTTTTTTTTTTTTTTTAACAAATCGCTCCCCACCTACAGCACTCAGTGCATTCATTTTAGGAAACATATTATTACCTTTTCCCTGACACAAGCTTGGTTCATTTTGTTCCAATAAAAAAAAAAAATCAGTGCCCTGTTTTTCCTCTCTACTGAATCACCCACACTTTTACATTATCTACCTTTTATTTTCCTGCTTACTCAAATGGCCTTTTCACTCACGCTGCTCTTCTTATCTGAAACACACACACTGCCCCATTGCTCATTCAGTGAAGTGTGCATGCTGTTTGCTTCTCTTTGGGACAATCGCTTCTTTCCCTTTAAGCACACCTGCTTTTGTCTTTTCCCCTTAAGTACAAATTTTGCTTCTTGCCCTGAAGTGTGCATGTTGCTTGATCCTATAATTATTCCGCACACCTCTTTTCCTCAAGCACAGACGCCATACTTTGTCCTGAAGCAGAAAGCACCTCCCTTGGTTTGTTGTTAGGCAGGGTTCACACTGGTGAATTCTCCTCTGACTTTTACTCAACAACAAAAAAAGTGCATGGTGAAAAAGTGCTGGCGCATTTACACTGGCATTTAAAAAAAAAAATAGCATCAGGGTGGTACTTCAAAAAAGTGACATGCACCCCAGCGCATATTCCTCTCTATGAAACGCTAGTCTGACATTGCACAGCTGGTTTATTATTATTATTATTATTATTATTATTATTAGGAATTGAACTATAGCGGTCACACATGGAAGAAAGTGACACGTAAGAGCTATTATTTAGGTGTTAAATGTGTCCCGAAAATTTGCCAGTGAAATGTGACAGTGTATTTTCGCAACGAGTTTTTTTTTTTAAACGAAAAAAAAAACAAAACAGGCGCCTATACACCAGTGTGATGCTGGCCTAAAGAAGCTAGAGGGAGCCACTAACTATGCTTAAGAAATGGATTTTCACATCATAGCCATTTATGCCACAGAAGTACGCATTAGTACAATAACTGTGGATATGAATGGTGTTTCTCTTTCCCAGAATGTTCTACGCTACTTTACCTGACCTCCATGCCTAGTTTTACCCATAGTGCCTATGCCATTTACCTTTACCTGAAGCACCCATCTTGCTCTTCTTTTCTTGAAGTGCAAATTGCACTTTATCTTTAGAAGCACCCATTTTCCATTCTTTCACCAGAACACCACCTGTTCTCCCCGTACCCCTGAAATATACTCTCTGCTCTTCTTCCAAAGCAAGCACACTGCTGTCCTTTACCTGAAGTGCTCAATCTGCTGCATTTCCCCTTAAGCACACACACTCTGGCTTCCTTCAAACACGCAAGTAAATCTATCAACGGTGGTAACACCCAAAGCCAGGAACTCCTAGCAGCCAATCCAATATTTTCTTTAATTTTTCTAACTGCAGGTGACCAGTGAATGCTATGTGCTGATTGGTGTATTCTATGTCCCTGTCGAGATATTCTTGGTAGTGTCTCTCCTGCACAATGATGATGATTACCATTTTTTTTACATTTTCCTTTTTAATTAAAAAAAAAAAAAAAAAAAAAAAGTTGCATGTTTTACAAAAAAAATATATATTTTGCTCAGCTGTTTTTACCAGTGTTGATGGAATCGGCATTTTTCATACAGTGCCTTCAAACCTTGCACTGCTAACATTTTACGTATAGAGTTCACTCTATAGGCATCACTATAATAAAATAATATGGCCAACTTTGTTTATCTGGCAATGATAATGTTAATATTAGTATGTTCTCTTTAGTAATCCCGAATGTAACTAATACGCTTCATGAGATTATTACCATGTATTGATTGGTTTATAACCATATCTGTGTATTTATTATTGTCCCCTTTTAAATGCCCAAATATTAAAAGTTTTAACATGGTTTTTGTGGTAGTAATAATAAAAAATCAAATGACTTAAGCTCCCAACTGTGGAGGATTATGAAGTTATTTTGTTTAAATGTACTGCTTATTTGCCATTACAAAGCGAAAAAAAGATTACTCTCTCCTCATTTATCTATAAATTGGTGCTTCTATCGAATAGGAAATACCTATCAGTCCCTATAAAAAGATTGCATGCAGGAGCACACCATATCCTTCCAATCTGCACCTGCAGTGGTTCTGGGGCATTACCCATTCACCTGGTGCACTTGATGAAGAGGTAATGTACCTGACAGTGGCGTAAGTTAGGTTGTGTTTCCCTGCGAAATGTATCACTGCACCTCCATAATGAGTGCTACTAATGATTTAATATACATGGGCGCACACATTCGTTACATTTGCACTTCACATGCCTACAGAGAAGAATGTCCTCTCTCCTGTGCTGCTGCCTGCCTGCCACCACAAGGAAAGTCTCAGAATTGCAGGATAGGGTACACACCCTGCAGTCTGGTCCTCCCTGCTGTGGTAAGGCTCACCCTATATCAGTGAAACCCAAAATGATATGTCTAGATTTCTGTTTCTGTGTCCATACAAAAGAAATCTGAAGATATTGGTGTACTACTCCATGCATGTCTTTTTGCTATTAGCGATGAATGAATTTTTGCTATTGCAAGATACTTAGGGGGTTATTCACTAAAGTCCAAATTGTTGCATTTAGGTGCAAATTCGCCAGATAAAGACAGTCGCAATAGGCCACTACTGTTGCAGTCACATCTTTATAATGAGAATATTGTCGCAGTTGCTACTTTATTATGGGAAAATTGTCACAATCTTAACGTAAAAAAATTGTTACAATCGTGAATAACCCCCTTAGTCCATTGAGATTGCTGCAGTTTTAGATGTGCTTACGTTTCCAATACTTCCATTATCCATTTCAAATTGCCCTTTTTTTCTAAAATGGGACATAAATCCATAATTACATTGATGGAATTATGTTTCTATTTTATTCTGCATTCTTATTACATATACACACAAGCGTACACAGATATACTATTCACTCTGCTTGTATCCAGACTCCTGACCACTTTCCCACATGCACCTCACACACTAATACAAAAAAAAAAAAGCCTTTTTTTTTTTTTTTTTTTTTTTTTTTTTTTACACACTTGCAGGTTTCTTGTGGGTGTTTGGGATTGTGTAGATGCTGCATTGGATTTTGTGCTGTGACTGCTAACTTGCCCCATAACACATACTAACCTCTTCATTAGAGCTGGTTAAGCAGAAAACATGTATGTGAATGTTTGGTAATACATGAGTTGTAGCGTTTTTAAGGTCCTGTTCAATAATGGAATGTTATACAGAAATATATGGTTTCGAATTATGTCCAAATACTACACTTTTTTTTTTTTTTTCTTAATGAAAAAAATCTTTGTATGCATTCCTGTATTTGTTTATACTTGTACAAACAATGCATGTGAGTCTGTGTGCGTGTTTATATCAGTAAAGTATGTTTACACTCTATTTTCTAGAGGAAAAAAGTGCCATCAATGTATTCCCTTCTATGTGCAGGTGCTTGTATTCTTGTATATACCATATAAGTTGTGTCCGTATAATCGGTGCTAATTTGTTCACATGATGTAAGCAGTATACCATTAGTACAACTATGATGTCAGATATGTCTCTATTGTTCATCAATACTTCCTCTATAGTACTGTTCTGTGACTGTTTTGTTGGTGCTTTCCTTAGTGCTTTGTAAGACTTTGTCTCCGTGTTTGCTGTTTTTAAAGCCCAAGGCTTGACCTTTTTTGAAGTGTTGCTTGTGAGAATATATGTATTTTCTTTTTTTATCCTTCTGAGGCTAAGTTGTATGTGTATGAATGATTTAGTACGTGACTAGTGAAATTTCTGCACGTGTTTGTTTGTTTGTTTATTTTTAATGGGTTTGAGGGTGTGTGTGTGTGTGTGTGTGAGATCATGTTGGGGAAATTATGAGCTAACATTTTTATGCATACATCTAGATCTAAGGGGGTCTATAATTTGTTGGCTATGATGTTGAAGTCACTTTTATCTCCTAAAAAATGACTTTGTTGGAATTCAGGAGTCTGAACTCCTGGAATCACAGGCGAAGCTGTTTGAGGATCTGGAATTCCAGCAGCTGGAGAAGGAAAGCCGTCTAGAAGAAGAGAGGGAGACCACAAGTCAGCAACTGTTACAAAGCAAAGGGGAATGCCAGAGAAGCATTGCACGCAGGAAGGTGAGAGTGTAGGGCAGGAGAATGTTAGGGTACGTGGTAGGAAGAGTTCTACAGTAGGTAAGGGGAATGCCAGAGAAGTATTGCACGCAGGAAGGTGAGAGTGTAGGGCAGGAGAATGTTGGGGTACGTGGCAGGGAGAGTTCTACAGTAGGTAAGGCGAATGCCAGAGAAGCATTGCATGCAGGAAGGTGAGAGTGGTAGGGAGAGGTCTACATTAGGTAAGGAATATGGGGAAAAACACAGTGCACAGTTCCAAAGATTGCCAGTGAGTATATAATGGAAGAGAATGTGAGAGACACATCATTATGGCATATAGAGATTGTAGAGTACCAGAAAGGATTTAATAAAAAATAGCAGATGTTTTGTAAAAGCATGGAATTAAACGTTGTAAGCGCTCCTATGCAAGTATTGATTAGAAACAATTTGTATTGAGAGTACTTGAGTGCAAGCACTGTGGGTGGAGTACTATGGTGTAAGAGCTACATGTCATTTGGCATTTGCTTAGAACAGACTGATAGTAGGCAATGGTATAGTATTGTGCCCATATATTATGGTATTCAAAATAGGGAGGAAAATGTGCCTATTGGATTTATTTTCTAGATATTTATGACATGAGAGACAGTAATCCTTCAAGGGAAAAAAACAGTTTTTAAAACCTAGTAAACCCATTCTGAAGACAAGTGTCCTGGGTGAGAGGAGGGGGGGTGGGGTGGGGGGGGAACGCTATCAGTTTAGGCACTGAAATGGGCAACAGAAAAAAAATGTAGTATCATTACAAGAAAGGGTGAATATGGATACATAGTTTTATACAATTGAAAGCTAAAGCAATGCCTGCTGAAGAACAAGCCATATTGTTAGAGTACAGATCAGAAGCATGGTTTGTTATGCTCTAGGTCAGGGGTCTCAAACTCGCGGCCTGCAGGCCATTTGCGGCCCTAGGGATGCTAGTTTGTGGCCCCCGGTCCTGCGCTCCACCAGGCGTTTTTTTTCGCCGGTGGAGCGCTGGATCTGGCACAGAGGGAGTCCTGGCTAACTTCCTCCGTACAAAGAGGAGGGCTCCTGTGACCCGATCGGTCACAGGAGCCAGTAGGAACCCGGAAGCACATGTGATCAGCGC
>WMED01014590.1:0-13959 GCA_019650415.1 Pipa parva | reverse complement strand
CTGATTAATGCTGTTATGATTTCAGGCACTGTCCCCTCACAGCTACTACTACTTTACAGACACGCACACACAGAGGCACACACTCTCGCTCTCTCAGAGAATACCCCGAGCTTTCCTCTGCCTTGCCGGAGACCCGGAAGTCAGAAGTGAGCGCCGCCGCGGACCGGCTGCAAACCACCAACGGGCCCGGTCCTGGTCCGCGGACCGGTGGTTGGGGACCTCTGGGTTAGACAATATCTTACAACCGCTTGTCCTAAGATTACCCTCTTATTTAAGGGATTCCACTCAACTACTTGATATTTTTAGTGGTTTCACATGGTCATCTGCCCACTCCTGGCTTACTTATGGATGTCATAGCTTTATACTCAAACATTTCTCACCATCTTGGAAGAACAGCAATAATTTGGCATTTACAACAATTTAGTAACTTTGACTTAATTATACAGGAATATGTAATCAAAGTTCTCGACTTTCTAGTTACACATAATTATTTTACTTTCAAAGGCACTTTTTACCTGCAAGTCAAAGGTACGGCTATGGGGGCGAAATTCGCCCCCTCTTATGCAAATTTGTTCATGGGATGGTGGGAAACATTTTACATATATAGTTCTGCCAATCCATACTGAGACTATATAGTCTATTTCGGTCGCTATATTGACGACCTGCTCTTTGTCTGGCGAGGCACAGATGAGGATGCCACCTCATTCCTACTTTTATGTTAATGATAACGATTTGGGTCTCTTTTACAAAAGAATTCCATCATGTATCCATTAACTTTCTAGATATTACATTAACAGGCAATTGTACAGAGTCCACAGTTTCTACTGATATTTTTAGGAAAGCAATTGCCACCAACTCACTACTTAGTTTTACTAGCTGCCACCCATCACATTGCCTGAAATCCATACCAATCAGCCAATTTTTACGTCACAGACTTATTTGCTCATCTGATAAAACTTTCTTTTCTAGAACTAAAGAACTTAAGATCAGATTCATGCAAAGAGGTTACCCGGAGCATATCTTAGATTTAGCCTTTGATAGAGCACTCAATACCACTAGAGCGTCTCTTATTTCTACAGCAAATTTACACCCTCAAAGTCTCACACATACTTCAGGTTCCACCAGACAGACACCTAATTTGAAACAAACACAATCTTTAGGTTACAAACAGAAAAGAACTAATAGAGCCCACATTCATTCATTCAAAAAAATCTACAGATTATACCAATATGCCCACTTTCATCACTAGTTATAGTCAAGAATTCGGTCAAATAAGGAATATTTTATTACACAATATTCCTATGCTCTATAACGATCCAACTTAAAATTACTATCATCTAAAGGAGTCAAGTGCATCTCAAGTAGAGCACCTACCCTTTCTAGCACGCTCATTATGGTGAGATCCTGTCCAAAGGAAAGATCCACTTGGCAATCTTTCAAGGGATCTTTTAAATGTGGAGCCAGTAAATGTACATGTTGTGAATATCTAACAGTGGCTGACAATTTCACTAGTACAGTCACTCAAAAACGTTTTCAGATTAAATCCTTTATAAATTGCAACTCCAAAAATGTGATTTATTTAATTACCTGTAAACTGTGCAAACAACAATACGTAGGACGTACCACAAGGGCCCTTAAGGAACGGGTCTGGGAACACACCTACAGTATTGTTAAACGCGAAAGCACTAATGTGGCTGTGCATTTCAACGCTGGTTGTGAATTGCATAATTTTACAGTACAAGCTATTGAAAAAATTATTCCTAACTCTAGAGGGGGTGATACACTTAAGCTCCTTAACAAATGAGAGGTCTTCTGGATTTTTCATTTGGCCACTAGACAACCGAAGGGCCTTAATTTTGCTTGGGATCTTCTTTACTTTACGGATCCCTGATTTATAATTATTGTCACATTTATTTAAGTTTTTCACATTTTCCATCTTTATCACCTTCTACCCACTATATCACTTTCTAACGTTAGTTCTTTGTATTCAACATGATTTGTACATTCTCCTTGCGTCCTTTTTTATACGTTCACTTTCACCTTATTTCATCATTTTTTCTTTCTCTCTCACACATTCTATTAACTTTATTTTCTTTACATTCCCTTACTTCATCCGATATATTATTCATTGCTACCACTTTTTATGTTTCGCACTAATGATATTTTATTACACTTTCATGATTTAACTTTGTCACTTCCCTAGTCACTTTTTACCCACCATATTATCATTAATTATTCTTATACATAATATCACATTACTTTTGTTTATCTTCTAACTAATTACTCATACTTTCTTTATATACATTTTTAATAACTGACTACACTAACCTCTGTATAATTAGTGCATGAACCGTGTAACGCCTCTCTATAATATTCATCATTTTTTAGTTCTCCTTTAATCTCAATTTAATGTCATCCAATGTTCCTTTAAATCCTCTTTGCCATCGTTTGTTTATTATATCTACTATTATTGTTTATATGCATACTGTTTATTTATTCACTCGTTGTTTACTAACAGGATTCTGTTTATTCGCCTGGTTATCATGTATAAGATTGCAACAACACACGACTCACATACACGCACTTAATTCAATCAGTGTTATTTCCACCAGTCTGATAGAAAGATTAGTGTCTTCTATACTGATCGCTTTTTTACTTTGAGCTTTACCGCGATCCTTACTTTTGCCGGCACCATGTGACCGGTACAGCTGTCTCTAATCACAACTTTTCTTTTCCGCGTTACGAGTGTAACTCCAGCCCTGATAGCGCTCATACAATACATAACGCAGCATGGAGAATACGGTAACTTAATCTACACATGTGAATGGGGCTGCAATCTGAACACATGATGACCAGGTAAGCGTTTACTATTTATATACTGTGTTTAAGTGGCATCCTTACCTATTATTAAGCGCCCTTAGCGCGAAACGCGTTAGGGGGTGCCCTTTCTGCTATTTTTATTTGATACTCTCATGAATCCTGTTTTTAACTTTTGCATTTAATAAGTTTTTGCTTTTACTCTTGGGAGTGCTGGATACACATTTTTCTGCTTATCTTCTGCTTGTTTGTTTTAAATAGCTGCAACTTCCAAACTGCCAACAAAACGACGAAGTACGGAACTTGATCTTCTTGAACCACTTTCGAAAAGAAAAAGGGTCTCTTTTGGAGGTCACCTTAGTCCAGAACTTTTTGATAAAAGGCTTCCTCCAAACTCTCCTCTTAAGAGGGGAGCAACACCTGCTCGACGAAGTTTATCTATGATCACCCCACATGCAGTTATTAGAAAGAGCTTTGGTGGCTTCAAGCAGTCTGTAATAAAGGTATGGAAATTTCTGAATGTTTGTGGTGTATGTAAACTTGTAACTTTATTCCTATACTTATATACATTAAAATCACAATTCTGGTCTCCTGAATGTGCATTTCGTTAAAATAAGGGTGTATCTAGTCTCTACAATGACAAGTGTTGTAAGGCACAATGCCTTGAGCAGTAATAGCAGTGTATCAAAGCATGATATCCCTCATGAACCTTCGATGCAACTGTGCACTGAGTTGTAATAAGTAATGCATTGATAAATGGTTTTTAACACTTTTTTTTTTTTGTTCTAGGAAATATTTGAAACTGGCTCTTGCCGTTCTAGAGCCAAGTCACCATTCAAGAAGTCCCTAGACCAAGGTTCCCCTGCTACAACAATCAAAGCCTCATCTGCAAAGACGCCGGCCAGGGCGTCCCCTGCCAAGAGGTCGCCGGCCAGGGCGTCCCCTGCCAAGAGGTCGCCGGCCAGGGCGTCCCCTGCCAAGAGGTCGCCGGCCAGGGCGTCCCCTGCCAAGAGGTCGCCGGCCAGGGCGTCCCCTGCCAAGAGGTCGCCGGCCAGGGCGTCCCCTGCCAAGAGGTCGCCGGCCAGGGCGTCCCCTGCCAAGAGGTCGCCGGCCAGGGCGTCCCCTGCCAAAACTCCTGCCAATACCTCCCCAGCCAGGCGTTCCCCTGCCACACAGTATATAAAAGGGAGATTTTCTGTTTCACGAATTAATACACCACCTCAACTAACCAATCAAGTACCTAATTCAGAGACTGATTTCTTGACTCCAAAGAAATCTCAAAAGTCAGTCATATTAAAGAAGACACCATTGAGAAGAAGTAGAAAGTTTGATGCTGTTGAAGTTCTCCGTTCTAGACGAAGGAGTGGTGCTACTGAAGCCAATTTGCTTGGTAAGTATAAAAAAGTGCATTTGTCAAGCCAGGGATTATTTGAAGTTAGGACTGCATTAAGGAGATGGGTAAAGTAAATCCTCAATAATGAAACCAAATGTTCTTTACAGTTTCGAAATCATGGGCTGATGTTGTACGAAGTGGTGTTTCAAAACCTCAAAAGAAATCTGATAAAACCAGTCGTAAAGTAATGCTGGTCAAGAAAAAAGCAAAAACCAAGGTAATGCACTGTTTCCAGGAATTGTATAAAATGTTGGCGTTCATTTCATAGTGCTCACAATGTCATGTTGAAGTTCTCCTTTGTTTTGAAACAGTTGCATTATAATAAACATTGTTTTTCAGACTCCAGTGAGAAAAATGAAAGATCAAACTAGTACAGGTCATGCAGATTCACCGGCTACAATCCTTGTTGGAAAAGCCCATACAAGACGGATCACTCTTGCTGGATATGTTCCGAAAGTTGTGAAAAATAAAGCTGTGAAAATCATTCCAGACCAGAATGAGAATTTTACAGGTAGGTCTTAAATAAACATAGCATTGTAGTATTGTGTGAAGCCATTTCAACCTAGCTGGTGCTTGTACCATTTGTGCACATGAAGGTGGGCCCTTGACATAAGTGTGCGTGCTGTCGGTTTGGTTTCATCAGTAAACCTAGATTGGAAGATTCACAGGCACAGTAACTGAAGTGAAAGATCATTTTTTAAATAGTTATATATGAACAAATAAAAATGGATGTGTACTTTAACAGTTCTTGGAATGTATTGAGTACACAAATGCCTATTTTATTGTTTAAGTAATGTTACAAACATTTATTGGGTCAGATCAGATCTTAATATGCTTGCAAAGAAAATACTTTCCTTTAAGGCAGCTTTTCTCAACCTTGTTGAGACCGTGACCCCCCTCTGACGTCGCCGCGCGGCGTGATGACGTTTTGGCCGAACGTCATCACATACGCGCGTCACGTGGTGTCGGTCGGCCGAAACATAAACACGCCGCGCGCCACCCGCAGGAGCAATTATAAGAAGGGTTCCTGCAGGTGCTTCCGGGAGTTGGCGCGGTTCTCGACCCCAGTGGGACGGCGGGGGTCGTGACCCACAGGTTGAGAACCGCTGCTTTAAGGTCTCTTGGGGGACACAGAACAGTGGGTAAAGCTCTTTCTCACTGGAGGCAGGGCACTAGGAAAAAAATAACTCCTCCTCTTTGGGCTTTACCCTCCTGACAAGAGGATGTGAGTCAGTTTTTCTAGTGTCCTCCTACATGGAGATAGGAAATTCTCACTCTGTGCTTTCTTCAGTCAGGTAAAATTACTTGACAACCTGGGAGTGACAGGGAACAAAAGTCAATCATTTTTTTCCTCCGGCCATCTTCCCCCCCCAAAAAGGACTATTAACCCTTGGAATGCCTAACTTAAAGGTATTCGCCTAATAGGCATAGTACTTGGCGTACTGTTACTCAGGAGGGACTGTGTACCATCCCACGGGGCAAATAAAAGGATTGTGGGGCACTTTATCCCCTTTCCCAGGTGAGTGACCTTATAAATCTTGTCATGCTGTGAGTGGATAATCATTAGAACAAATTAATGGTGAAACATTTTAATAAAAAAAAAAAAAAGTTTTTTTAATAGCATTGCAGGCTTCCTGTGTCATTATGACATTTCTGGAGGTAGCATAATATTTTTTCAGTCAGCACTTCCATTCTGTTTATACTGACTTTCCAGACAGTTTGCTGAGACAACCATTGTCATGACAAAATATTGTGAGACTCACTTATGACTTCTAGTGTAAGTGGCTCCTCTCTCACATTACACAGAACTGCTCCTTCTAAAAAGACGGAGATTTACTTTGCACTCTTTCTGAGGAGAGTTCTGCGCAGCTCGGCCATTTTCTTGTGCAGTGTCTCAGTACCACTTCAACCTATCTTGGTCTCTTTTCGCGGTGGAGCAGGATACAGAGAAACATATCCATTATCCCAGGGGATGATTATTTATTTAATAAAGACTTCAGTGACTTTTAAAGCCCTTTTTTTCTGCAAATTTTAGTATGTATGGCCACTTCTAAATGGGAGTCGATCTGTTCTGTCACAAAGTTATCACCTAAAGTAAAAAAATTTTTGCTTGCAATATCTGTCACTTAGTCTTTACAAAATTGGGACCAGTCTGTGTGTAACTCTTGCTCAGTTATGATGAATGAACCCAGAGTGTCTTTAACCCCACAAAGCAAAAAGACACCCCAGTAATGTACAAACACTAGAAAATATGTATAGAGTGCTACTCTTTAATGTACAAAAAGTGCAACACAAACAACTCACATAAAACATCTCCATGGCTCCCAAAAGCACCCACACTATCTAACAATAACATTATAAAGACAATGTAAACATGGCAGTAAACCCCAGAAACAGCTCAACTCACAGTAGAGTTAACTCCTTCATGGGTACAGCAACTCTCTCTCTTCAGGGACTAGTGTCATTGCCAAACGCAACAGAGAAAATGCGACAGCAACTTTTCAGATGCTAGTAAACCACTACTCAAGCGTTCAGCGGCTAAAATTTCTGATTCAACACCTTTTTAGGATGCTGCATATTCTGTATCTTTAGGAATTCCCTTTTTAGAGGATGAGGGACAAATATCCTCTGACTCAGATGGAGACCATACAAGTCAGTTAGAGATGGGGGATTCCTCATCTCAAGATTCTTCTGAGGCAGTAAATAACCTTATCCTTACAGTCTTAGAGGTTTTAAATATTTCTTCTTCTATGCCTCAATCTGATCTTACAAAGGATATTTTTAAGAGACAAAAAACATTTAGTTTTTTATACTTAGACTTTTTAAATCTATTTTTTTTCAGCAGTTAATTCTACCTTATGCCCCCTATCCCAACTAATTCAGTCGGTGCAGTCGGACTTCACTGACAATGACCCAACCCCTCTCTTCTATCTCTTCAAGACGCAATGAGCTATCTTGTGGTGCTCCTTTAGATGCAGCCAAAATTTTAGCCAGATCTTCTGCTATGTCAGTCACAGCGAGACGTCAATTATGGTTGAAGCATTGGTCAGCAGACATGACATTTAAAAAAAAATCACTGACCTCTCTCCCATTCAAAGGAAAACAACATTTTTAAACTGAACTAGAAAGAATCATTAGTCAGGCAACAGGATGAAAGAGTACAGCTCTTCCTCAAAATAGATTTTTATAAAAGGGGTATTTAACAAGAGAAGCAGATCCTCTTACCCATTCAGCCCCAACTTACTCTTTGTTCAATCAACATTCCTTTAGTTTCTCTGGAAACTACTCTCAAACACCTTCAAGAAGGGAATTTTCACCAAAAGGAAACTGGCAACCCAAGAAGCATTCTCCCTCACCTGCAGATTAAACCTCAGCATGAAGTTCTAGCCACCTTCCTATCAGACAGGAAAGTAGGGGGGTCGCTTGTCTTTCTTTTGGGAGGTATGGCTCGTTTGTATAGAGGACGATTGGGTTTAATAGATAATCTATTCAGGTTATCAAATCGAGCTTTCTTTTTTCCATCCTCTACCCTTTCCCATCAAACAAGAAAAGGGTCAGGCTTTTCTAGGCTGTATACAAAGACTTCTGACCAAGGGAGTAATAATTTCAGTCCCCTTCAGAACAACAAATCAAAGGGCATTACTTAAACCTTTTCATGGATCCAGGAAAGGAACAGAAGTTTCTGTCCTATCCTGGATTTAAAAGATCTAAACAAATTTGTGAAAACCTCTCGACTCAAGATGGAGTCACTTTGCTCAGTAATTGCAGCAATGAACCAGAATGAGTATTTAGCTACTCTAGATGTGAAGTATACCTACCTTCATATTCCAATTTACACTGAACACCAGTTGTTCCTTCATTTTGTATTTAGTACTTTTCACTATCAGTTTGTCGCACTCTCTTTTGGGTTAGCAACGGTTCCCAGAGTATTCACCAAAGTGATGGCAGCTGTCACAGCATTCTTAAGATTGCAGAGAATACATGCAACTTTGTACCTGAACGATTTTCTCAGCAAGGCCCCTTCTTAGGAGGAAACTGCAAACGCAGTCCATCAATGTATTCGTCATCTCTCTCGATTATGATGGATTATCAACATAGAGAAAACCTATCTAACTCTAGTCAGGCCATCCTTTTTCTGGGAATGCTGTTCAACACAAAGGAGCTAATAGTAGCTGTGCCAAATGAAAAGATCAACAAGGTACTCATTCAAGTGACTCCACATTTCCCAAACCTACTCTCATATTCTGCATGAGAGTTCTGGGCTTACTAGTAGGCACAACAGAGTCTGTACCTTACACTCCATTTCACCTGAGGGATTTGCAGTTAGAGATTCTGAAGAAATGGAAAGGCAAGGATCTGTCATCAAAGATGTTTCTTTCCCCTCAAGTAAGGCTATCTCTTCTTTGGTGGAAAACTCGCCACCACCTGCAGCATGGTCATCAGGTCTAATTCAATGGCATCTAGCTACAAGCAGTATATTCAACAGCTACCATCTGCTAGGTACTTGGTCGAAGAAGGAATCTTCGCTTCCTATCAACATTCTGGAACTAAGAGCTCATCCACCTAGCGTTATCCAAGTGGACAAAAATTCTTCAGGGTCTTCATGTAAGGATGCAATCCAACAATGTGACAACAGTAGCTCATGTATATAATCAAGAGGGTACCAGAAGCTGAGCAGCCATGTTAGAGGTATCGCAAATTCTAAGATGGGCAGAAAAATGGATTCCCTCTCTCTCAGCCATTTAAATACTGGGGTATCTGAACTGGAGAGCACATTTTCTCAGTCGTCAGAGGATCATGGTTCTAGAGTGGAAACTATCTTCTCAGATCATCTTGCAGTTCTCAGGCTTGGACTTCCAACGACAGAAGTTTGCATCCAAATTCAACAATCGTCTTCCTCTGTTTTGCTCCAAGGCAAGAGATTCTCAGGCATTTGCTTTGGATGCCATGACAATAATCTGGAATTTTCCTCTGGCTTGCCTGTATTACAGAAAATATGTTGAGATCAAGCCAAAGTAATTCTATTTGACCCAAGATGGCCAAAAAGAGCTTGGTGTGCCGATCTTCTAGTCATTGTAGATCAACCTTGGACTCCTGTACATCTAGACCTCCAGTCTCAGGGCACCTGTTCCATACGTTCCCTGCTTACTTGAATTTAACTGCATGGAGAAAGATTAAGAGTCTGTCACTCACGCTATGCATGGGAAAAAGTTTCCCCGTTTCATACCATAGACCTTCTTTAACTGATGTTATGCTTTGTTTTCCTTGTGAGATTTATAGACTCCCATGTCTTCCTCAATTCCTACAGTCAGGCTAAAATAAGGAACTCAACTTATCCACACTTAAGGTTCAGTTGTCAGCCCTTCCTATTCTGTTTCAGAAAAAGCTTGCCTTAATTTACGAAGTTCGCACCTTTCTTCAGCATGTTGCCCATATTATCCCTCTACATAGGCAACCATTTTCTGCCTGGGATTTAAATCTAGTTTTGTCAGTATTGCAAGAATATCCATTTCAACCTAGCAGCTCTTTCTTGCAAGTCTCCACTAATTACCTTTTCACTCTGACAAGGTAGTTTTGCGTACCATTCAATCCTTTCTTCCAAAGGTGGTTTCCCCGTTTCATGTCAAAATTGTTGTTCCATCCTTATGTCCTAATTCCAAGAATTTCAAGGAAGAAAAACTTCATTCTCTGGATGTGGTTTGAGCTCTTCATATCTATGTGGAAAGAACGGTAAAATTCAGAAAATCTGAATTTTTTTTTTTGTTTTTCTGTTGGGCTTATGTAGAGGCCTCACAGCACTCAGATCATCCATTGCCTGCTGGCTAAAGGATGTCATTGGGAGAGCTTATAGATTGCAGGGTCATGCTTCCCCATCAGGAATTACAGCTCACTCTACAAGAGTGGTGAGTTCTTCCTGGACTCTTGACACCAGGCGTCATTAGACCAACTGTGCAAGCAGTGAATACATGGAAAACAGAATGACAAAGAGTACAAATGTACAGGCTGTCAAGCAACAGCTATAGCACCTAAAATATTTACCAATGGATTATAGCAAATAAAATATATCAAATGAAACCAATGTATAAATCAAATGTGAGCTTAAACAAAATAATTCAAATATTTGAAAGTCCAAAAGTCTGTTAAATTACATGAAAGTAGTTTGATCCTGTGCTTAAATCACAAAGGTCATCTGCCTAGATACCTCAGGAGAATCAAAAATGTAAATAGTTCTGTTTATACGATACAACAGTGGAAGTTCTGGATGGAGAAACAAGAACAAGGGATTCCCCCTATTGTGATACCGTCATAAATAATAGCCACAATAAAATAAAAAAATATTACTGAAAATATTATTTTTTGTATATGGCCTTGTGCATGTGAATATTGATAATCCTGAAAAGCTTTCAGGTGATAGTGATATATATCTTCAGTGTCAGTGCCATGAAAGTAAAGACACTTATGTGAATTACACATCCAATGAAAAACTGAAAGCACTTGTGGTAGAGTGATATAGGATTAAATCTGTGGGAACAAGTGCCAATGTGCTGAACTACAGTGATTATTGGATCTGTGTGAGGGTGATCTGGACAACTTCTTCTTTTGTAAAGTTCTACCGAGCTGACCTTCTATATACTTTTAGGGAAGTTAATTTGCTTCTTTCTCTTTCCAGGCCTAAAACAACTATTCAACACACCAGTACGTTTAAAACACAGTAAAAGTAGCCGGATGGAAGACCTTCAAGCAAACTCTCCAAAAGCTGTTATTGTGGATTTATCAGTTATGCAGACACCAGAAGAATTAGGTTGGTATAAGTGTTGTGTATCTGTTGTGCTTTCTTTGACACTTCATTAATATTAAATCAAGTTCTATAGAAAACAATGGATTCTGCAGTGGCTTTACACTCCCTTCTAAAAAAAAAAATCTGATCTTCAACAAGAAAACTGTCAATTTAAGTTAACAGCTGCAGCCAAAACAGGCAATCCAGCCCCCAGTGTCCAAAGCTCCAGTGAATGTCCCCAAGCCATGAGTTGTGACATGCAAATTTATTTTCCACTTGACACTACTTTTAATTTCACATACCTAAGTACCTTAGAAGCTGAACTTTCTTCTTATAAGGCATACAGACTTGATAGTGGCAAGCATGGAAACATTTTCCATACTTGAGGCTGCCAACAATTAGGAGATCAAGAAGGTAACTAAAATTAATTTCTGGTTTTCTACAACATGGGTTCTGGTAACATTATTTTAAAATAAATGGAGAGTTGTGCTTTAATAAGTGTCTTGTTTCTTTGTTTCTGGTGATATTTTTCCTCCTGTTTCTCATCAAATTCCCTTATCCACTCACTAATTGTTGGTGGCATTGCAGATGTTAAGTAATGAGTTGCCATTGAGATATATATCCATTTATTTAAATAACATACATACTTGATAAGTAACGTTTCGGACACACAAGTATGTTATTTAAATAAATGTTCGCTTTTGTTTTAAGAGTGCTGTGGAGATCAAATTTTTCTATATTGTTGGATGTGCCAGCATCCTTTCTACGTGCTCTTTTGACAGAGTGCTGTTTCTACTTTTTGTTTGAGATATTTATATATAATGTCTAGTTATTTAAAAAAAAAAAAAGTTAAAAAAAGACAGTAACAAGCTATGTTTTCCCCAATCTTATTTTAGGAGAAATGGTTGTTTCTCCAATAAATTATACTCCTGTTACAACACAGAGAGAGAAATTTAGCCAGGATGCAGTATCCCGTCTTCTGAGAAGTCCCCTTGACCCTGACTCTCCAGATGGAAGCCATGATGAATCTGAGACCACCAAAGCTTCAGAACTGTTGGGAAATCAAGCTGCACAAAACAAAACTGAAAACTCCAGGGCACAAAAGGGGAAACGCAAAACAATTGACCTAACAGGCATAAAAAGAATTATGAGAACACCAAAGCAAAAAGGGAAAGAGGTGTTGGATTCTGTGGCACTAAAGAAAATGCTAAGAACACCAAAAACAATTGAATCTCTTCCAGTAATGCACACTCAAAGAACTTCTAGTATAAACAATCTTGTTGGGGTCAAACGCATTATGAGAACCCCCAAAGTTAGAGGACAACCTGTGGAAGATATGGCTGGTGTAGCACGCATTTTGAAGACTCCAAAAGAGAAGCAGCCAGCAGTAGAAGATTTGGTTGGCATAAAGCGTATTATGAGGACACCTAAGGAGAGGGCACAGATAGTGGAAGACTTCTCTGGTATTAGGCACCTCATGAGAATGCCAAAGGAGAAAGGGCAGCCAGTAGAAGACATGGTAGGCATCAAGCGTATTATGAGAACACCCAAACAGAAAGGGCAGCCAGTAGAAGACATGGTAGGCATCAAGCGTATTATGAGAACACCCAAACAGAAAGGGCAGCCAGTGGAGGATATGGAGGGTTTAAGTAAGATGTTGAGGACACCAACAGAAAATACTCATCCTATAGAAGAAATTTTTGGCATGAAACAGCTTGTAAAATCTCCAAAAAAAACTCGTGGTGCAGCAGAGGTATGTCTGTTTTTACTACTGAATTTCTCATTTTCCCACTTTTGATATGTTATGACTGTATATTTAACCTGAGTTTTATTTTTTTGTCTCTGCAGGTGACATTCAGTGAGTTTTCTCATGCAGAAGATATTTCTACCAATTCCATTTGTAAGTACATTTGGTTATCTGAGAAATGTGGACTTGTAGTAGCATGTGTTGTAATATGCAGTGATTATATCTCTCTCCCCTATGTGGGGTATATGTTAACCTTTCATTTGTTGAAAATAGATTCTCAATGTTTGCATGAAAATGCAGCATCTACTGAACCCATGAGCCAATCATTTGGCCATGAAATAATTGATAAGCATATAACTTTTTTTTTTTTTAACAAATTCTTTTATTATGACATCATAAAAGAAACATTACATTAAATAAAAGTAGATTCTGTATACATATATCCATTATTGATGAAATTGGAAAGTTATAACCATATAATTTGCTTAAACACTTTTAACCATGTGAACTGGTTCATTTCAAACTTCAATCTTATCTCCTACTTACTATTTAAAGGGTAGTAAGCTGAATGATTAATGCAGATAACTAAATCTACTTCAAGGCAGCACCTAATTTTTTTAAAATAAGGTAGCAGGGATGTTTGAAATATTTGGAAGTAAGTTCAATGGTGGGACAGTAAATAGATAAATATTTGTACTAGTTTAGTTTAAATCTGATTGCAGTCAACTGCTTTGTCCAGTGATCAACATGTATTTTGTTTTTAAAGATCAATCTTCATGTAAAATATCTAGAACAGGAGAACAGTTCAAAGGACAGAATTTGGAGGAAAGCAATGAAGAAATAACCACTGTACTTGAAGTAGAAAATTCTTCAAGTGCACGTAAGGGAGGGCGACCTCCAAAAGGCAGAGTGAAGAATACAGCTGCATCTGGTGATTGTTTTTCTGTAAACCTTGATCTGCGTGTTTGCTCTATTTGTTTAATTAAGCATTCTTAAAGGGGTTGTCAACCTTGGATTTTTTTTTTTCAGTATGGAAAGCCGGTTAACAGGTTTTTTTGTTTTTTTTTATGCTGCTGTTTTTAAATTTATTATCTTTTGATTTACATGGACCTTTTGGCAACCAGAAAATCAATTAATCTAAGTCTAGGTTTTTTAAATTAGAATTTATTTTTCTCATCAGGCTATGTCCTATTGGTCTTCCAGTCTGTACTTTATTCAGTGGCT
>WMED01014589.1:0-13959 GCA_019650415.1 Pipa parva | reverse complement strand
GCCATTGCATATATAACACGAGGTGTTTTTATTTCTCATATTCAGCACAGTATCTTCTTATTGGTTTCAGTGGGCTCTTTTCTATTCATACACTAGTTTATACAGGTCGCACTATGTGTTATTTCTGCGCTTTTTCCTCAGTACCTTTGGTTGTTTTACATCTCTGATTAAGGAAGTGTTGGAAAAATATTCCAATTGGATTAAGCTGCAATCAACATTTTATGGACTTTGCACAGATTTTGTTTAGATTATATTACATTGTTTCAGTTTTTTATTAACACTTTGATTTAGCGCTGTTCAGATCCAGTTGAATCAGAACTGTTAGTTTTGTTTATAAACTTATCAATACAATACTGCATTTGTGCAATATGATCCACACCACTCTTATAAGGGCTGGCTTCAGATTCTCACGTTGCTTTTGCAACATCAAGCAGTCCACGAGGGTGTCGGCCATATAACAGCTCAAATGGCGAAAACCCCGTAGAGGCCTGTGGGACTTCCCTTATCAAAAACAACAAATATGGCAATAAACAATTCCAGTCTTGCCTATCTTTCTCTACAACCTTTTTCAACATACCCTTTAATGTTTTATTAAACGTCTCTAATAGGCCATTCGTTTGGGAATGGTAAACAGAAGTCCTTAAATGCATAATTTTAACATTAAAGCATCCTTCCCCACTGGCATGGTCTCAAAAAGGAAAGCTTCCCCCTCAGATATTGTCTCTATTGTAAGTCCTACTTCACTAGGAGGAGTTTCCACCAGCAGCAAGGACTCCTCATGAGTAGCTTCCCTGAGTGCAGATTCACCTACTGGTAGGGTCTCTCTGGTAATTGCCTCCTTTAGCAACAGTGCTTCCCCAGCTGCATCTTCACTTGACTGCAGAACTTCTGCCCCTTCAGGTTCCAGTGAGTAATGAGTTTGCACAGGGATGGCCATTTCCTGTCCGACACAAAGGTTCACAAGCATATCATCCTGAGCCTGCTGCAGCTCCACAGTCTCAATTTCCTGCACATTTTCTCCTCGCAACAGGGAATGCCCATAACCCTCAGCACTGCCCTCCTGCTTCTCTGTAACATCGCAGGATGACACAGACATGCTTTGCTCTGGATTCTCTGGATACCATATTTGTACCATATCAGTAGGAGACTGGGACTTTGCTTCCACAACCATAACTACTGGCCCGGAGTCACGGGGATTTGGATCCCAGGGACAGCTCCTCTCGTCCCCACACTGCATGGGCTCCTCACCTCCCTCTCTGGACTCCTGCTGGTGAGTGCTTTCACGCCCTGAAGCCCACTCACTAGTCTCTGCCAGCCTCTCACACAGAGCACCTGGTCCAGTTACCTTAGGCATGGCTGCAGGATGCGTTAGGATTACCTGAACAGGCCCCAGTCCATTCCCAGTACTCTCTCTCCTTTCACAGTACTGCGGGACCGCAGTCCTAGGGCAACACTGCAAAGCACAGGAACCCTCCTTATCTGGGTTACAAATATCCATCTCCCAGCCTGATTCCGAAGGGATTAACTCCTGGGCAATCCCTAGAGGGGTTCTTACAGTCAGGGCCTCTATTTCTTGCAGTAGTTGCAGGTTCAGTTGCTGCTATTGTCTCACCCAAACTTGGTAGGCATCCGTTTGTGCACGCAGCTGTGCATTCGCCTGTCGCAGTTGAGCATTACTTTCCTCCTGCATTTGCATAGCACGCAACAAATCTTTCAGCATTTCCTCCCAGTCAGCCATTTCTTTTGGAAAAATTTGGAGGGAAAGATTTAAAAAATCCCAAATGTCCCTTTAAACACTTCGCCTTTAAGGTACCGCACCTTTAAGGGATCAAACTGCCCTCATCCTCCACCAATATTAGAGTTTTCACTCACTTGCTGCGGTAGTCTTTTCCAATAACGACTTTCAAACAGGTTCTTTCCTGAAGATTCGTCTTTATTTTATAGGAAAACAAAACTTGAACAGAAATCCAGCCTCACTTGGCAAAATAATAACATAAAACAAATAACATCGGTTTTCAGACTTTTCTCACAAAAATGAACCTCTTTGTCCATAAAGCTCATTCCAGGGAGTCTCAGTGGTCTTTCCAGTAACCACACCTCAGCACAGCCAGACATACACTGAGAGAGACTCTTTCTCTAACCTGTGCTTTTAACCTTCTCTGCACAGGTGCTCTAATTTAGGAAAACCTGAGATGGAGTACAGGAGTGGCCTTCCCACCCAAAACTCTTCAGCCACTCCTAAACCCTGGGCCCAAAGTCCAGTTTAACAAAAATCACTGACAGTTAACCCTGTCAGTCTCGACTTTTCCCAGGATTTATGCCAGTGTTGACAGGAGTCTAAATGGCACATATACTCCATCTGTAACTCTCCCACAGACCTGCTTACACTATATATTTAAATTTAATATCCCATTTCTGTATACTTATGGTATTTATCTGAACTAAACTCCATTCTCTGTTTCACATCTTTGAAAGTTAATGGTCACTAAACCAGAATAGCATCCCTCTATTGTTTACAGGGCTGTGGAGTCGGTAAGCCAAAGCCCCGACTCCAACTCTAACTCCTCAATTTCCACTAACTCCGACTCTTCAATTTGCCCTAACTCCCTCATACATGCCGGATGTTTAAGAGATAACTTAATTTAAGCTTTTTATCATCTCATCATTCCATGGGGGTGAGGTTACTCATCTCAGCTAATAAGATAACAGTCTTTCTGGTATGCAGGTTACCATATAAGCCTGTGTGCAATGAGAGACCTGCTGAACTTTCTATAGTTCATGAATGAAATAAAATCTACTGACAAAATCTATTTACAAAATGTTGTCTTTTAACAGTCCCTTTATGTTGAAAGCTAATTTTTATAGTGAGCAAACTTCTTTATTATTTATTATTATTTATTCTTATATAACGCTACTATTTTACGCAGCGCTTTACAGAGATTCATCATTCACTTTAATCCTGTTTTCTCTAACAGATCTGTGATGAGTGCAGCCATTCCTTCCAGTGCCTTTTCCTCTGATCTGTAGCAAGGAGCTTCACTACTGAGTATGTACATAAAGTGCAGCACACATTCATTTCAATTAAGAGCCTAGATCCTTATATAAGGAATAGAACAGACCTTTACAGGACATTTCATTATTTTCCCAAATTCTTGTGAAAATATATTCAGCATATACTGCAATGAACTCTACCAATTTATTATATATTTTGGGAGTCAGAGTTGGTTCATTTTATAATGACTCCAACTCCGGGGGTTATTCAGTAAGGTGCGAATTCGACTGTCGAATTCACAAACAGCAGATTCCCATAGTAAATCCGATACAATTTCTCCATTGTAAAGTCATGACAATTTTTTTAAAGTTAAGATTGTGACAATTTTCCCATAATAAAGTTGTGACTGTGACAATATTCTCATTATAAAGACGCGACTGCGACAGTATCAGCCTATTACGACTGTCTTTATCTGGTGAATTCGCACCTATATGCAACAATTTGGACTTTAGTGAATAACCCCCTCCGACTCCACCAAAATGGGCCCCGACTCCGACTCCACGACTCCGACTCCACAGCCCTGATTAATATACTTTGGCAACTGCCAAGCACTGGGTACTACTTTGTATTGAACTAAGTGAATAAATATTACTGCAGCTCCCACTCATATTCATAAATACCAATGCACAGACAAATAAAAGTGCAGAATAAGTTATTTCAGTTTACTTACTTGCCATGTATAGAGTAATAGATTGAAAGTTAAAACATTTATTATTATAAATCAGACATACTTTCCCATAAAGCTTGCTTGATATTTTCTCACCTTCATGGAGAAGATGCCCTCTTTGTGAGAATGAAAAGACAGTTTGTAGCCCCTTTTTGAGGTTGCAGGCACTTCAACATAGTCAAGGCCCTTTACCGTGGTGGCACTGTCCAGACGGTCTGGCTTAACCATCTCTACAATAGCACGAAACCTGGAACAGAGATTACTACAAGTGAGGAATGAAAACTGTTACTAGAATACAATGTACCAGGGGTAAAATAGCAGTGCATTATTTGGCCGAGTTGGCTGTGTTAAAGCCTAAGAAACCATTCTGTAATACAGGTTTTATATGGTATTTCTGTTCCAGTGAAGAAACTGCATGCTCCAAAGAACAGTCCAGCCCCCAATGTCTGTATATTTGTCACTTGCCAAGATTTGTGGGGCACAGATACTGCCAGACTACAATGGGGTTGCAGCATTCCTGGCAAAGTGTCCACGGGGGAAGTGGGCCCAGTTGCAATCATGACTGCTGCAACCCCGATTGTTACGCCCCCTGCTCTGGGCCCTTCCCGCCCATAAGTCCAGTAGCAGCTTCCTCCATAAGAACCAATATGGGGCATAAAAACAGTAAAGCTGACTATGGCACCAATCATGTACTAACACATATGTAACATATATATATATATATATATATATATATATATATATATATATATATATATATATATATATATATATATAATGCACAAACAATATACCTAGAAAGCTGAAGGAACAGCCCTTGCATATCAGTTATAAGTGAATAGATTTTACATACATTTATAAGTACATAATACATTTCCATGGAAACCTGGGTTTACCTTTGGGTTTTGCTTAGCCAGTTAGTAACTGGCAGTAACTCAGTGTATGAGGTCTTGCAAGGCACTTCTCGAACGACATTGCCAGAAGACTTAGGAGGATCTGCCAGGCCCTGCAGAAGGTACATTAATCCTGTCCCATCCGGAAGTGGAAAGAATATTGATCCCTATATGCCACATACACAAAATTTGTATTACTAAAAAGTTTACTGTATAGCAGGACACAATATACAACAGTACAAAAGAAAATTCAAGTAAAAAAAGAATAATAGATATATCTCAGAAGTGTGAAGGGTCAAGAACATTCTATAAAAGAACATTCATAGTCCACGTTTGCTAGTTACCTGGTGTTTGTATCCCTCACTGGTCATTACAAGAGGTTGGTAGGTAATCTCATAAGGCTTGTTCTGTTGAGCTTCAATGGTGATGATGTCCAGCCCTGTCCAGTGTTCGCCATCAATTATAGGATGCAGGTTCCAAGTTTGGTTACTTTTATTGCTCAGCACAATAGTCTGAACTTGCTTACTTCTTACCTGGCACTGAAAAGTAACTGCCTATTGTAGAACAAGAGATGTCAATTAGATCAGCTACAGGGATCACCATGTAAAAATGTCTTACAGACATTCCCTTTCCTTCCGGACAGGCTCATTACCTATCCACCAATTCAGATAGCTTATCTTTCTAAGATAATCATTCTAAGCCAGGTTTACACAGCGGTTCATATACGTAGCACTTTTAGAAAATCTCGTTCCAAAAATACGCTGCCAAATTCAGGCTGGTGTATATTTGGGACCTGCTTTTTTATTGTACTTCCCAGACACAGTGTGAACGTTCCCTCAGCGTTCGTGGCTCCTCCTATGTGCACAGATTCTTTGCGAACGGATGCTCAGGAAATATGTGACGTGTTCTGGTGTGCATGCACTCATGTTCAGCAGTGGTGTGGCTGGAGGAAGGTAAGTGCAATAGGGATCCACAGCGCGCTTTTTTTTTTAAGTGCAGCACAGAAATATGCCAGTGTGAGCCTAGCCTTAGCACTTGCTCAGAAGTCAATTGATTTCTTACATTTGCGTGGTGCACTGTCTTAGTTCAATTTACAGTGTAAAAAAAGGGTTGGAGGTGTATTCTTTGCAGTTACAACAATTTTTACGATATGTACACAAGTTTACCCATATACTTCTCTGTGGTCCTGGCCCAAGGCCAATAATACCAGCAGCTGATTGAACAGACCCACTGCAAAATCCAGTTAGATGTGAGTTAATAGATCCTACAGGGTCAAAGGGGCTGGACAATCTTTATAAGAGAGATTACAGTAAACCTGTATAGTTGTATTATCAGTATAAATGTGCTGCATTGCAACTAAAATCTTACAGATAACTACAGTATTCAAAATAAATACATTATGATCCTTGATCAGAGTAGTGGCATGCCACTAGCAATCTACCATTGACTCAGTTTTGTACTGCTGTGTGGCACACAAAAACCCGCACACAGGTGTGATTTAGTAGTAAAATGCCTGTGACTGTATTTTGAAGCAGTTCCCAGCAGCAGAGCACTAGAAGCTTCATTGAGGTGTATATTTTGCCACTGTGAAAAAAGTGCTGTGTCTTGTGGGTTACTACCCCAAGGCCTTTAAATTCACCTTGTAATCTGCTTTATAGAACTGAAATATCTTAATGTCATAAAATCCCAAAGTTTGTAGTTATTCGTAATACCGTATTTTCCGGGCTATAAGGCGCACCGGAATATAAGCCGCACTTACCTTCAGGGGGCTTCCATCAGGGCTTCGTCCGTACACAAGGCGCACCGGATTATAAGGCGCAGAACATGACGATATCCGGTTCATGAATATTCACTGCACTTATTAACTGCCACGTGTTGCCTGCCCGAAGTCTGCCGATGCCTGGCCGAAGTCTGCCGATGCCTGCCCGAAGTCTGGTCATGCCTGCCCGATGCCTGCCCATGCCTGTCCGATGCCTGCCATGCCTGCCCGATGCCTGCCCATGCCTGCCCAATGCCTGCCCATGCCTGAGGTAAATCCACAGATTAGGCGCACCAGGCTATAAGGCGCACTTAGTATTTCTGAGAAAATCTCAGCATTTTAAGTGCGCCTTATAGTCCGGAAAATACGGTACTCTGCTTCTCTATAACTAAAAACAAGTGTAGATCACTGGCCAGAAACACACTATAAATGGTTATTCACATAGATGGTATTAGAAATATCTATTTTACATCAATGTCATTGTTTGTCTTTCAAAGATTCATAAAAAATGAATAATGAACGGATAATCAACTTATTAATTATTTATAGTGGCAAGTGATATGCATCCCTTCACCTTACCTCTTTGCTGAAGGGAAGCCCAACACATGAGCCTGAGAGAGTGAGTTGCAATGTTTTGCTCCCTTCAATGAAGCAGGAGAGATTTTCATAATGGATATCAGCAGCAATTGCATGAGGATGAAAGACCACTTCAAATGTGACCTCAGTGCCAGCAGTTATATAACCAGAAGTTGGTGAAATAGAAAAGTCTGGCTGAAACTTTTTTGCATCCCACTGAAACCTGCCAAGGGAAGACAACAGACATGTAATATACATAATACAGCAATGCATTTACACTATACTGGAATAAGGTGTTTTTTAGCACTGCTTACAACAAGCAGAGCCCATTTTGTGCATCAATCCAAACCAACCAATCAGTATGTTTTTTTTATAATATTTATTTTATTGCGACCAATTTAATTTGTACATGAATATCAGAATTCAAAAGAGCACGTTTTCCTTAACAATGTTTTCAATATTAAGTATATATTTAGATTGTATAACTTATTTCTCTAGAATTATAATATTAAGATAACACTGTAACAAACACAAGAGTATATTTTATTTGTATAGGTTGACCATCATCACCAGTCAGTATGTTTATTGATATTTGAACTGATTAGGACTAGAGAGAAGTAAAGTATTTGATTCCACCCATTCTGCGTCATTAATTCCACTCAGTCCTACATTTATATCTTCCTATTTTTTGTGTTTAATTTAAATGTAATTTGCATATTATACAGGTTCACAGTATGACAGATACAAGGTTGATTACATGTATATTAAACAACAATACTGTTAATTTACTGCTGCACATAAGAAAAAAGCACCATGTCAATCTATCAATTTGGTGTCAGACTGAGACTTCTTGAGGCCAGAAAATTCCCTGCAGTGGAGCAAGCCTCCAAACTGTGGAAATGGAAAGTGATCACATACAATCATTTGATAATACCATGAATTAAATTAGGCTAGAACTGACACCGATAATATGTTAGTCTGGTGCTATACAAGAACCAAAAGTAGCAGCTTCTATTGAGTAATTAGAGTACTATTGTAAGGGCAATTAATCATTTTGAGATTCCAAGCAACCTACTGTAGTGCAAGTTAAAGTGGCTGTACACATATTGATTCATTCAGTGAATATCATTCAAAATGATAATTCTGGAAATCTTCCAGTGTACAGGTAGGTGATCAGAAATCAGAGGAAATCAACCAAAGTTGACTGCATTGGTTGCTAAATTGACCACCCTTGTTGGAAAATTTGTATTGCTCATTATGAAATGAATAAATAAATCAGCAGCATATATGGAATATACAGAGGTGTAACAATAAAGGCCACAGTTGTTCCCTTTGCTACTGGGTCAGAGCCCCCAGGGGGCATAAGACTGCTGTGATCCTTCTGCAGCCCTGCAGCATCTGCATTGGCACTGAAGGTGGCAGCAAGGGCCCCAGGGCTGATCCTGCAAGGGAATTGTTTTTATGTAATTGGAAATAAATATTTGTTTTAAATGATTATTTTAAAGTGAATGCAAAAGTGAAGATGTGATCTTACACTGGGGCCCCCAGGACTAAAGTTACACCACTGAACCAGTATACACATTGTGACAAACGAACAAAAACTGTGGATAGTTCTGCTTTTGAGTCACAATTAACTGTTTAAATATAAACTAACCTTGCCCCTAGTTCCCCCATGTTGCTAAGAATTAGCCTTCTGGTTGCCTGGCATTGAAGTACAACTGCTCCAAATGTGATATATTCTTGATCCAAGCTCAATTCCAGACCCTGGCTACATCCACGAAGGACAAGAAGAGACCGAGCCAGCCCATTAACCTCCATCATAATTTCCTCTGCAAACTGGGCAATTCGTTCTCTTGGACTAAACTGCAGCTCCAGTTTACATATACCACCATGTGCAGGGATAGTTATTTCTGAACTAGGGCACAAGCTAAGAACCTGAAAGAGAGAACCTTTTATCAATAAACTGAATAAGAAACAATGACGTCAACAGTGAATTATACATTCATAATGGTGGAAGTAGTCCATTATTAAATAGAAGAGTCATATGATAGGATCCTATTTAGGCATGAGAAGATTTAACACTTCTGTTATTCCTGCTACTTACACATGTTAGCTAGTGGTGCATTTACATTGCCAGTTTTCTTATTCATCAGACCAGTGGCTCTTAAACCGTGAGACATAATGCTAAGTTAGACGAAGCCCAAAAGGAAACCTTATCAAGCTGTAAAGATTTGGTTTTGAATAGTAAACTTGTCTATACTTTTACCATATTTAACACCCAACAGTTTTAGTTGTGCTTGATAGATTTATTATTATTATTGAGAAAAAATAAACTGAAGTCACAACTTTTTTTAATCTTGAGCATGCCTGGCTGTGTAGACAAATAGATTTCTTTAAGAGGAAAGTGTTTTGTCATTGTTTGTAGCAGAAGACGTTATATTGTGAAACAAATTCTGCTGCTTATGAGTTTGGTGCCCATGCAAAGATCTACCTGAGGCAGTTGCCAAATTATGATATCACTGGTAAAATCACTAGTAAATTCAGCTATACACATGGTAGAGAAATGTATAAGATATCCAAAAATTAGTTGTTTCACTGATCCATCCAAGCAATCCACACCTAACAGGGTGAAGTATATTGAGAATTTCAAGTTCACAACTACTGACATTTCAATTATACGGAGTGTACTTTGGAAATTATGTGTATGATCAAATCCCTCATTAGAGCAGTGACATGTGGACTGCTCCAGTTCCATCAACAGAAAGTTACTCATTTATTTGTATATACAGAACATCTAAAGACATATCTATTTTGACAAATCATTCCACCTTGAGTCACTATGCAGCAAACATGATCAGATTGCTTTCTATGCAGTGGCTGCCAACCACACACCCTATCCATGAGAAATAGTTTTTTGGGTAGTAGTAAAGTGACCATTTGATGATGAACCAGACGATACATCATAGTAAAAAAAAAATCATATGCAGGAGAACATCTAACTGTCTTCTCAAGGCTCAAACAGTGGTTGTATGTGGGCAGCAACCTGCACTAGGTGAAAAGAAGAATTCATCTACTTGAAGAAAACACACTTCAGGGTGAACTTTTCACTTTAAAGTGTAATTTAAATATGCATGTTTGTGTATGTACATGTATACAAGTATAAATAAACTTATGTACACTTCTAATTTATTGTTTCATATATTCGTTAGACACATACATTATTATATTAGACACATACATTATTATATTGAACACATTTATTCTTATTCAAGAATGTTTTTTTTTCTAATTTTTTTTTAATCTTTAAAAACTTTTGGCATTAACTCTTGCTAAAGTGCCGTACCTTGGGATCCTGCAATGCATGAACACTTGGATTGAGTGTGAGGGTACAGGTGATAGGAGACTGACTATTATTTACAATAGGGACAGTCTTCTTAACTGTCTTCCCAATGCCCACCGCTCCAAAATCTGTCACCTTGAATTTTGAATCTGCAACTTCAACCTGCGAAATCAAGAATTATAAATGATGTCTGTTTATTTATATGTTGTGTATTTATAAGTCTACCAAACACAATATCATGAACATTGCAGTCGAAATGTGCAAACTAGTGTGTTACCCTGTGCAGAGTATACCTTCATTTCAATGCCCTGGCCTTGAATACTGACAGTCTTCTTAGAGTGTCCATTCATCTGAAAGACCACAGTTTCCTGGTAAAGAATGGCTGCACGTGGGTAAAATCTTATAGGGACCTCCATCCTTCCTCCAGGAGGCAGCATATCTGCATGGAAATCAACTTCTATTTGGGCTGTGTTAGTGTATAGACAATCCAGGCTGCAATTAGACAACAGTAATAAGATAATAATTTTGGAGAATATGCCAAACCATATAGCAAAATAATGTTTTGAAAAAGTCTACTGTTTTGCAATTGATCTCCTTTTTTTTCTGTATTGACTCCAGTTATTTATAATGCTCAAGGCTTAAAGGAACATTAGCACCGGAAAAATAAATTTGCTATTTTTAGTGGCATACTGATAAGGGTCACAGTGGTTGTGTTTGCGACTGAGCCCAATCCAACAGGAGACCCAGCTGCTACAGCTACAACCCATTTACTGTCCAACAGTGCCTAGGCAACTCTCCCCGGCTCCAGGTAAGTGTTTGATCTTGAAGGGAAGTTCATATACAAGGCCCCACCTCTTTAAAGTTATGCCACTGGCCATTTGTATTGGTATGGCAGTTATTTATGTGCTGTATCTCTTTGAAGTAATAAAAATCAACTTCATAATATTTAAGAAGTACTATGTAATAAGACCAATCCAATGAAATTTTGGTGGTTCTATAAGCTCTAAGAAGACAAACATCTTCCCTTACTGAATTTAGTGGGCAACCTCAACTCTTATATTTCATGTGTAATTTGTGCTTGTCAATAGTACCTTTCCCCATGCAGTACGGTTGTTTGCAGTGCTGGGTTATGAGTTTATTTCCACCCTGGATATCATCTCCATGGATTTTGAATGTTCTCTGTGTATATTATCGCCAGGTACTCCGGTTTCCTCCCACAAGCTAAAAATATACCAATTTAATTGAAGCCTAACTAAAAATATTAGCCCTAGTCTTTGTCTGTCCGTGTGACAAAATAGATCTCACAGATCTCAAATGCCTGACACTTATTTAGGGTTCAGGTAGCTCCAGAAACACTTTAAAAACTTTCATTTCATTACCAGTAATATGTGAGCATGCAGCAGTGCAACCTTACTAACTCAAAGAACATTCATCTTCCAGATGCTTATGGCAACTTTTAACTTTAATTTACTATGTGCACATCTTGAGATTTCATATTTATTTACCTAACTTCCCGGTCATCCTTATTGCTGACGACAAGAGTCTTTTGAACAGGGTGCATCCCTGCATTGTATATAAAGCAATTGCCAAAGTTATGTTGTGTAAAAGAAAAATGGATTCCAGGCCTCACAGCTTTGGCGTTAACAGAGCATCTGAAGTCAGGTCCATTTTTTATCTGTAAGATCAAGGCATTCTGTTATGTCTGAGACAATGGACATGTGATAACTATATATTGACTATGCTATAGAGAGGTATACAGCAACAACATATTAATGCCAAAAAATAGGTTTTACTGAGCCCTAAAACTTTCTGCTTATAAACCTCAAAATGTATCACTGGTTTTAGTGTATTTACTAACAAAAATATTATTCGCACCGTTTTAGTCAAATTTTACAATATTTGTTTGCTAATTTCACTGGTAAAAGTGAAGTAGTATATGTAGCAGACTAGTAAATTTACCGTATACATTTTTATGGCAGTACCGGATGTATGATACAGTTTTTGTAAATGTGTGTATATTGGTGCAACAGAAATTTATTAAAAAAGATCTGACATCACTTCACTGCAATACATTTAATTTAAGATGAATTTGTCACAATACACCACAGCTACTATTCCCATGACAAATCAATATGCAACAAGTTGCAACAATTCACTTCATCGCAGTGACAATACAATGACATTGCAACAATATGAGTGTAAAGTGATGGCAATTGTGACAATTTTTTTTGTCAATTCACTCATTAATAATATGCTACTTAGAGTGTAATGGGCTATATAGCTAAGATGTTGGAATGTGTGTGGGGTGCGGGAGATCTGAACAATCTCTAAGTCAATTAAATAGTAGTTTATTCACTTATTCTTTCATGCACCCATCACGTACCTGGATTTTCTTCTTATGTATCATCTGACAATTTTGTTTCATTCTACAACTATTTTTGCAATTCTACTGACCTTTATAACCAGCTGTAGGTCCTTTATAGTGCATTTTCTGGTTGGGTAAAAAGTCAGTAAGGCCTGGCAAATCTGCCCAGCCATGACACATCCACTTTCAGGACTGAAGCTTACATTGTCCTGATCTCTTTGAGGAGCAGAGAGTACACAGGAAAAATTGAAAGGAAATTGACCATTGTTCATTATATTAAACTGAAGAGAAGCGCGGTCATTAACATCCACCTATGAAAGACACATTATGAAAGAGTAAGGGAAACTATTGGGATGGCATTGTACAAACCATTAATAACACATACTCAGGAGGTTATTGACTAAAGTGATTATTTAACTGTCGAATTCTCAGCGGATTCCCATAGCAAATCCCCGATTATGACAATTTTCCCGTTGTAAAGTCACAACTGCAACAATTTTAAAGCTGCGACTGGGACAATATTTCCATAGAAAAGTTGTGAATGTGACAATATTCTTGTTAAAAAGACGCAAAAGTGACAGTAGCTGTCTATTGCGACTGTATTTAGCTGGCAAATTCACACCTTTATGCAACAATTTGGACTTAAGCCAATAATCCCCTGATTGTACATGCACCCAAAAAGCACTGAACACATATTACTAAATATTCACTAGACAATGCTTCATATCAGGACATGTAAGGTGAATGCAACATTTTGAGGCTCCCTAATAAAGGCAAAGGTAAACTATCTCTTTAAATATTGACATCTGAAAGTTACTGCTTTTATAAAACATAACGTATAAAGTGTGAGAGCTGCAGGTGCCAATGTATTTAGAAATCGGAGAGAAAAACGTCATCTTTTTGACCCTTCAAAGCTGGGGGCCTCAGGTGACTGCCTTTTAGGCTTAATGCATGAGCCAGGCCTGCTTCACACTGAACAAGTCAAACATAACTAAACATGTACTACACAATGCTCAACAATGATAAAGCGGTTTAGGATGAAATCAAAGATTCTGGGGAGGAAGCGCAAACAAGTGCACTATAGTGCTTTATCTTTGTGAGATAATATGATAGCAA
Source organism: Pipa parva (assembly GCA_019650415.1). Taxonomy (NCBI): domain Eukaryota; kingdom Metazoa; phylum Chordata; class Amphibia; order Anura; family Pipidae; genus Pipa; species Pipa parva. The sequence goes on along the minus strand of WMED01014589.1, from coordinate 191 downwards.
AAAAGGTAGAGAAGCACCCCTACAACCCCAAGTGCAGGTGTGCGTATAGGAAGTAATAGTGACAAACCACCCAATACTCGTGCAACAACAGGTCACTTAGGTAGTCTCTATATGCTCACCAGATGTTTGTGGTTTTTTTCGCCTTAAGAAACACCAATATGTTATGAGATCGTTCTTCCAGACATCAAACT
>WMED01014587.1:0-13960 GCA_019650415.1 Pipa parva | reverse complement strand
GCAAGGTATGCATAATTGGTTAATTTTTTTTTTTTTTTGCTAAAATATTGTAATGCACTCATTTCAATTGGGAGCGTCTCCTGGGCAAGAAAGGGTGTCTTTTGATACATGTGTGGTATCGTTGTAATCAGGAGGAATGGGGCTTTTAAAAAAAGTATAGTTTTACCAAGAAAACATACTTTTTCTGTTAAAAATAGTGACAGTTTTAAGAGAAAATATTAGTTTTTTACATTTTTTTTTACAATGGGCGAGGGGGCGCCCAAGGGATGGTTCGCCCAGGGCGCAAATCTAGCCAGGACCGGCCCTGATTGTGCTGTATGGTAAGAGAGCAAGCATTTGTAGCCTGTTAGTTTATTCCCCCACCTTTTCCTTTAATTGTCTGACCTGTGTGTCAGTGTTACACTGGTTGTTTTGTAGCTGAGCTAGAAAAATAGTATCCATTGTTTCCTTTTGGATAATCCACACAGGCTATTTTGTTTTGCACCACAGACAATAAGTCTAATTAAGAACAGCTCAGCTACAAAACAGCCAGAATGACAATGGCCTTAAGGCCACTGACATACAAGGCCTCAGATGGCTGCTTTTTCATTTGTTAGCATTCTGATGAGTTACTAATGACACCAGAGGTATGCTTGAATATACTGTATGCCCCCAAGTGTTTTAGTAGTAAACCTGCAGGCTTATTTTTGAGCAGTATTGCTGCTATGTGTTTTGAGCAGGTGTGCATGTGTTTTGCTGAATGCAAAAAAGTGCATGTGGCAACAGAGAACCCACTGTCATAAGATTATTACAGGTATCTGTGCCAATAAAATGAGCAAAAACCCTGCAAGAATTGTTAGGGTAAGGCTTCACCTGGCATACATTGCATTTTTAACGCGAGTGACAACATGCAAAATGGCTGAAAACGTGTCGCTACTGAGCACAATAGCATGCATTTACAATGTGCACCTTATTTTTTTTTCCTGATCTACCTGCAATGCGGTAAACACACTGCAAAAAGCCAGATGCAACATTTCCCTTGATAGGTAAGAAAGATACTATATGCATACAGTATATACTATATGCATTTATACACATAGATACACTATAGAAAGTGAGAGACTTGAGCTTTCACACAAATATGGATCACCCTCTCAAATAGAGAGAGAAGGACAAAGAGCAATCAGATCAGACAAAAAAAAAGTCTCCACATGCTAATTTACTGAGAGAACTACCCGCTTAAAGAGCGGTTAGAAAAGGGAATCAGCAAACAGCATTTATTAGGTAAATCTCATTATGTGTTTTGCCACCTGCATTTTTCGCAGTACAAGCGCTCCATTATCTTGCCTCAAGTACTGCCAGCGACCATGACCACTTCTCACCACAGGGGATACATTCTGAGCAGTCTAAATAACTGCATACAGCTCTGAATTCATGTATATTCTCCACTTCCCCATGCGCACTTATTGGGCAAACTCTGCAAAGTGGCAAATATGCAACCAATTTGGGCATCAATGATAATCGTGAACTAATGGAACTTTTTGCATCATTTTGTGTGGGTGTACACAGGTACTTCTACTATTGACTAAGCTGTGGAGTGGTGCAAAGGAGCGGTTGCGACTAGGTGTACTGTTCCTAATTCACACATTTGACTTAACAATTTCAAAGTGGCGAACTGGGGGGAAATTGGCAGGGCTCCACTGTTGTGTAAGGTAACTAGTCATTTGAAAATGACAATGGAGACTGAAACTAAGTAACAATATGACCTAGGGACAAGGTGACCTAGAAATAGATTTTCTATTCACAGAATACAGTTAGTGAGACAGTGCGAGACTGATGTCACTGCCCTTCATTGGGGGACTTCTCTTCCTACTTTTAACCATATGACTACACATCCGCAACGATCACCACTATTCGATAAGTGTATTCTCCACTTAATCAACAGTGGGAAGTGAATCTGCGTCTATTTTAGCAATTCGACTCAAATTGTAGAGAGTTGAATTTGACAGGTGAATTCACCCTTTTACAAATGTGTCCCTAGGAGTTGTAAAGTCAGAAATAGGTAATTCAATAAGCTCATCTTTCGTGGGCTGTTTTATACTTTATTCTGCATGTAGGGTTTAGCCTTATAGTGAAATAAGTGGCAGAATGAATATTACATTTTCAATAGCATTGAGTATGACAAACTATAATGCCACTATATAACCTAGACAGTTTGCAATGTGACAAAGTAGTGTCCTCACACATTGAAATACTAATATAATTAAATGTTAAATAAATTAATTTTTAGACAAAATCCACCAATTTTGCTTTGTGAAAACCTGGACTGCCCAAATTGAGACAGCTGGGCACTCTGTTCTGGAAAGCCTTGTAATAGGGTTGTGAAATAAACCAAAGTCAATCAAAATTGATAATAGGGACAGTGATTAAATAAATCAAAAGAAAAGAAAAAATAATATAGACATAAGTCCAAACTTAAAGGCCAGTTATATGCAGCTTCTTTCTTGTAACCAAAGGAATTCACAATCCTTATCAAGTGAAAAAAAAAATCTGAAAAAACCTGAACAAAGCACAAAAGACCGCACAATAGTGCTTTACCAAATTAAATGTGTGATAGTAAAGATATTGAAACCACCAATGATATTGGGGTAATTATGATTGGATAATCATAATAGATGTGATTGAGTGAAAAAAACTTTGAAAAGCACCCACAAATGTGAACACTCAAGTAGTGGGAATGTTCACCAACTCAAAGCTTTAATGAAGACATATAGTAATAAATCCACAGCAATCTCAAAACAGGTAAAAAAGTATGAATATCCCAATGAATCCAAATAGCTTCAGATAACAGTGGTACTCAAAACGATTCAAAGAATATGTATCCAACTCATTTGGTAAGGGTCATCATATTAAGAGAAAGCATAGACAAATCTCATCATATTATAGTATGTCAGCTTTAATTGAAAACAGGAAAGATAAAAATATACTCACAAGCATGTGGTATAATAAACATTTTGTACAAACAGTTGGAAGTCAATCTCTACGCGTTTCGCTGTGTCTATCTACAGTTTCATCGGGAGAATGCGAGGAGAATACATTCTAGTGTAATACACTGTGCTTGATACACTAGTGTGAACACTTTTCTTCCATTAGCATTGTTCTCTATGGATTTTCTCTCAGTGTATTTTTGCTGGAGAACTTTTTTTAAATACCTGCACACAATACGCTCCTGACTCACCTCTTAATACAGCAAAGCTCAATATTCCTCTGTAACTGCTTTGTCTTTGTGAACAAGTTCACTGCTGTGTGTAGCCATGCCCCCTCCTTTCCCTGACTTCCTTTCTCCATAGCACAAGCTCAAGGTTAGGAACAAGCTTTTTAGATAAGGAGAAGGGAAAGTGATTCCACACAATACCATGCACTCTGAATAGTGAGTGATGTCACTTGGGAGGCAGGACTTATTGGCACTATACAGTTAAAGCCTGTACACAGAATGACAAAGGGAGCAAGGCTGTTTAAACAAGAGGCAAGTACTACTGATCCCAAAATCATTTTTAAATTTTAATGTTTAAGTTGGTTTTCTATATGTATACATGTTAAAGTGCACCTGTCACCTCAAAAGCAATACTAATGTAGGTTGTACTAATGTAATAAACATTTTATTAAATATATATGTATTTTTTTTTAAATGTACCTTTATACAGCTTTTATATCTGTCATCAGCCTGCCTTAATAATTGACATTATAGCTCCTCCAATCAGATCCCTGCTAGATTGTGATTTAAGAGATCTGATTGGAGGAGCTATAATGTCAATCATTTTTAGACCCACCCACCTGACACTTGGGAAAGAAAAGACAGGCTGACAGGGAATATGACGGAGAGAAACGCTGTTTAAAGGTACATTTTTAAAAAAAATACATATGTATTTACAAAACATTTATTTCATTAGTAGAACCTAAATTAGTATTAGAGTTTTGAGGTGACAGGTGCACTTTAAGTATGAATGTTTTATTCAAACTTTTCATACCCTTTAAAGAACTGGAACAATCATAACTATAGATGCACACATATTGTAAAAGTGCATATATTGTGAAATTTCCATGACATTTGCACAAGATCCTTCCAATTGGATATCAGATAGGATACAGGGACACATAAAAATCTATGATCTTCTAAGACTGAAAATGTTAAATAGCATATTTAAATAACACCAAAATCTTACCTGCCCACATCCAGGAGCCATACACACAAAGGGTCGATCGTCTCCCATATCTAGCAAAGTAAGGGGAAAAAAAAGAAATAGTCACTAACAGAAAGACATAGCAACAGTCTCTACAGCAAAAAAAAAAAAAAAAATTGAGCTATTTATGAATGTATGAAAAATGAAACATTTTTTGTTTTAATTGGGAAATATCTCCCATGGAGAAAATAGAATAAAAACATTCCCTTCTTAGGCCTGCATCTTACTAATCTTTGAAAGAACTAAAACTTACTATAACAGTCTCTGGATGATCAAAGTACTCAGCACACACTCAAAATATGAACTAGCTTTAAATAAAATTGAAAGCTTAAAGGGACACTAAAAATGTAAATAAAGAGCTTTCTATGTATTGGCCAAGTGCAAAAATGCCAGGATTAAGCTTAGAGATTTTGCAGAATAGTCATAGCAACTGAAGAAAAAACAAGCTCTAGGAGAGCAGTAGCCCCTGCTTTTGAAGTAATCACCCCTGCATGTATACATTTTCCTGAACACAAGGCACTGCAAATGCTCACTATGGATCTTGCTGATGTGCAATACTTCAACCAGTAAATAAAATATATAAATAACATACAACAGCATGTTTTGCTTGGCGTGGAAATTCTTTTCAAAGAGCACTTATTATCTTTGAAATTGAATTCATGAACTATATTGATTCTGTCCGATCTTCTATTCATGCATAGGAGCCATGTTACTGTACATTTGTTCTTTAAAATCCACCTAATTTCAGTGTGTTTTTTAAGGAGCTTTACATATTCATGTGATCCTTCAGAATACCCAGTTTTAAAGATACTTACATTTAAATATCTTATTTTATAGTCATCATTAATAATTAATATCAACACATTCAATATATAGTAATTTTTATGGCATTTAGAGCACTTTCATAATGTGGTGTTGTCATTTAAAATAGCAATTAAAGATCTAGTTAACAAATGGGCGAAATTTACTGATTTTTTTTCAACCATTTCTCGCCTGAAAATCTGTGAGAAGGTTGACAATTAAGTTTTCAACTTTTATTATTATTTTTATTAATCATTCTTATATAGCGCTACTATTTTACGCAGCGCTTTACAGAGATTCATCATTCACTTCAGTCCCTGCCCCATGAAGCTTACAATCTAGTTTCCCTATTTTGTCACACACATAGATGTATGTTTTTGGATTGTTGGAGGAAACTGTAGTGCCCGGAGGAAACCCACGCGAGAACATACAAACTCCATGCAGATGAAGTCCAGGGTGGAATTGAACCCAGGACCTCAGTGCTGCAAGGCACTGCTGAGCCACCGCACTATAGTAAATTTCACCCTAATTGTGATTGAAGCTGTGACAGAATCTGTAATTTTCATAAAAGCCAAAGTGTGTAATAAGAAATGTAAAGTTAACTGGGCTCTAAAATTTCCATATCACATCAAACAGATCAAACTGAAATGACAAATTATTTATTAGACTACACATTTTGTGCTGTAGGAGGAAATTCACACAGTTATAGGAATTAAATTAAAATTGCTTGTTTAAACTAAAAAAAAAATACCTACTTTACTCTGGATTTCTGAATCTATGTAAAATACAATTGCTTTACTGAGCTTTAATTGAAACAGAATACTTTTCACCATCTCCTTATCAATTTCATTTTTTTTTGTAGACGCACTACTATTGCACTACTCCACGTTCTAATAGGTTAAAACATTTTTCAGCAAATTGAAAAATAACATTTCATTTTCTTTTAAACAGAATCCTTGATATTACATTAGCTACATATCAGAGGTAGGTGTCACTGTGTCTCAAAAATTAAGTTAGTTCCATTTGTTGCAGATTCAATTAAAAACATACACGACCTGCAAAGATTTATAATTAGTAGGAAATGTTACTGAAAGACCTGAAACTCTTTTAAAAGGATTGTTACCCATTCACGATCATCTGCTAAACTCTATTTTTGCTAACTATTTGGAAGCAAATTTATTTTCCATCTAAAATTTATAGTGCTTTTTTTTTTTTAGCACTGTCTCCCCTCCTCTCCTTATCAACAAACTGACTCCCACCTGCTAGTGCTGGCCCCCTGCAAAAACCATGCTACTCATCGAAGGACACATTGCAGAATAAAGAATCATGCACAGATAGTACCTGGGCTGCTCCTGCCCTTTTTTGCTGCCAATAGTCATCTTAACAGAGTGCCACTACAAGTTATTAACTACTAACAAAGGAAGAAGAGCAAGTTTGTTTATGAGCAGCAGAGGAGGTGTGATAGAGGTAACCAATGCACTATAACTTAGGTGTTTAAAATAATATTGCATACAAAGTATTAGCACAAAAAGTTTAGCAGATGATCTTTCACATTACAGCAAGTTAAATTGAGGTGGACAACTCCATTAAATGCAGTACTATAAATTATAGTCAATATATCAACATCATTTTAACAAATTTTATTTTTTATAGAACACAAGACTGTACACATCAATGCAGAAAAAAGGTTCTTAACCCTTTTACTGAACCATATATTAGTATACTCAGACTGGTTCAGATTATATGGTTCAATAAAAGGGGTTTAGAACCTTTTTCTACATTGATGTGTGCAGTCTTGTGTTCTATGTAATTTTTATGTTGACTAGCATAGCGAGACTAACCTCATCACACACAACCGCTCAAACTGGAGTGTGTGCCCCACTGAACCTCTCCTTGGACAAATATTTAAGCCATGCAAGACTAGTTTGTAGGCTTTCCATCTGATCGAGATCAAAGAATTCACACAGGAACAGGAACTGAAAAGAGTAGCAGCTCTGTGAAGAGCAGAAGAAATCGTCAAGATTTACAGACCAAGAGGCAGCACTGGAGCATAAAATACTTATGGGTAAAGTACTTACCCCCTCTCCCTTAAAGGGGACCTAGAGGTAAAAAAGAAGAAAGACTTAATAGAAACCTTACCTTATATAGTGGTGTATTGCTACAGTCACAGCATGAGCTGTGCTGTAATTAGCCGGCACCCAATGCCTGTTCATCAGTGCTGGCTGACTGAGAAGCCAGCGCAAAGCTCCTGCCAGTAGTTTCACCTGCCTCACACATCATCACGCTCATTGCAGGGAACGTTCTCATTGGCCCCCCACAATGAACGTGATGATGTTCTAACCATTCATCACCAACGGTGAAACAAGTCGGTAGGAGCTTTGCGCTGGCTTTTCAGTCAGCCAGTGCTGATGAACAAGCATCGGGTGCCGGCTAATTACAGCACAGCTCATGCTATGACTATAGCAATACACCTCTATATGAGGTAAGGTTTCTAATAAGTATTTCTTCTTTTTTACCTTTAGTTCTCCTTTAAAGGTTAAGTAAACCCTGTATATAAATAAAGCTCTATTTACCTATTGTCAAGCAATAAATCGATTAAGAAACTTCTGACTTACCTCTTAACTCAGCAGAGCTCAATATCCCCCTGTAGAGGTTTGTCTGTGTAAACAACTTCCATGCATGGAGTTAGCCACACCCCCTCCTCTCCCTAACCCCTTCTCTCCACAGCCGACTGCACAGGTAGTCGGGAAAGGTCTTATCTGCACATGCTCAGGGTTATAAACAGGCTATTCAGATACGAGAGGGGGAGGAGGAATCCTGTCTCTCTGTATAGTTTGTGATGTCATGCAGGGGCAGGGCTCATTGGCACTGCACAGGAAGAGTCTGTACACAGAATGGGAGGGGGAGTAGGACTGTTTAAACACAAGGCAAGTCCTACTGATTCCAAAATAGTTTTTACATTGTAATGTTTAAGTTGGCTTTCAATATGTGTACATATCAAATAGAAATAAAGTTTTATCCAAACTTTCCATCCCCTTTAAGAATCATCCCTAGTACAGCTGCTGTATCAGTATTCATCTGATGATCTTCAGCCCATCATCATCAGATGAATACACTGCCGCTTAGCTCACTTCTGGGTGAAACTAGCCGACTGCACGACCAGATCGATCTGGGACCGACATCACTCACATAGTCCTGGAAATAAGCAGAGCAGCGGTGATGTATTCATCCAACGATCCTGGGCTAAAGATAGTAAGATGAATACTGATATAGCAGCAGCAGTATGATTTACCACTATAGTTCCCCTTTAAACTTTTATTTCGTGTGTACTATTAAGGAAAGTCACCAACTCTGGACATGTAAAGTATGTGTTTCAAAAACTGCAGCCTTTTTTGTTCCTGTATAGTTTTAATTAATCCTGTTAAAATAATTATTTCTATTGCTAAATTGTACAGCACTGCGTAAATTTGTGGCGCTTTGTAAATAAAATTATACATACATAGATAAGGCCCCCTTAACTCACCACTTTCATCTGGTGAAATTGAATCAGCAAATTCACACTTTGACACATGATAAATCCCCAAAGTGCTGTCACATTTGCGGTGCAAAGATGTGAACAGATGCATAAATATGCAGCCAATGTAAGCTGTTTAACTGAATGACATTTTCAACAGTGCAGAAAATAAAGGTCTTTGGTGAACAATGGAAGTTTGAGAAGTGGTCAATTGTCATGAATTTACATCATTAAAAAGCAAACTGCACTTTCATGAATAAACTAAATATTCCTAGAGTTTCCATGTACTAACTTCCACTTTGCATAAAAAAATTTGCTCCCTGGGTGGGTACGGCAGATGAAGTAGCACAGCAGAAATTACATAGATCTGGCTCAAGATGAAGACTGATGGGTAGGGTAAACAGAAGGAAAAATTATGTGTGCGCACAAGGGGAAGCAAAGCAGTGAATAAATGTTTTATTTACATAACCAGAGGTGGCAACATTGCACACACTCCTGGGGTGTAAGCAGAAATTACAGCACAGAATATGGAACAGCAATCTAATTTAATTCACTTTTAGCATTCAAAAAACAAAAGAGAAAACTGTTTAGGCATTAATGACTATGCTTATACATTAAAAAAGTCACCATTTAGCACTAATATGTCCAATGACTAATTGAGCACAAAATGGCCAAAAAATGTAATTTAATGATTACTGTCATATTACAGGTGTAAAGAAAACTGTTTTAGTGTCACTATTGCAAAAATGGCCCCCTGAATGAATTTGGTGTTTAGCAATTTTCATTCTATAAAACAGAGTTAAAGGAGAACTAAAGGTTAAAAAAAAAAAAGACATGCTAAGAAAATACCTTATATTAAGTTGAACCATTGCAGTCATAGCTTGAACTGTGCTGTAATTTCACTGCACTGAGGCAGACTTCACAGTGCTTAGGCTGACACAGGAATCAGCGTGAAGCGCCGCCCACTTAGTTGAATCGGCGATGCAAAAGGGTTTCAAGTAATATCATCACATTCATTGCGGGGCCAATGAGAATGCTCCCCACAATGGGTGTGATGATGTGTGAGCCCTTTTCCATACATAGATGGAGCTTCGCATTTGCTCCTAAGCAATGTGAAGTCTGCCTCGGTGCAGTGAAATTACAAACGAGGATAGATGCAAACAACACAGTGTTAGCTGTAATGTGCAACCTTGATTCCTTGATGTGCTGCCAGACATGTAAATAATTGTAAAACGAAAAAAGAGCAGTAGGGTTGCTGTAGAAAAACTACAATTTATTCAGGTGCATTACATGTTTCTCTACAGCAACCTTACTCCTCTTTTTATGTTTTGCAGTGAAATTACAGCACAGTTCAAGCTGTGACTGCAACAGTTTAACTTCATGTATTTTTTTAACAGGTCTTATTTTTTACGTTTAGTTCTCCTTTAATGAATAAAAGAAAAGGGCTGCACACACAAAAAATCTGCACTGGTGAATAAACCATTTATTAAAACATCATGGATGTTACTTTAACAATTCAACTTGTAATGTGATGCAGTCTTACATCTCAGAACTTACACTGTGGCTACTTATTCATATAATAAAGAATGTCCTTCTTACTCTTTTCTCTGTAAATTGAGTGAACACCTGCTTTGGGGGAATTTTCATTCATGCTTTTACAGTTGAAAGCAATTACAAAAAAGTAAATAGCATTATCAATGTATGTAATTAGGTGCACTTTCAATGGTAAATAGCTGTTGTTTTTTAGCACCTATTTTTATCATTGCGATGACACCACCTGATACATCTCCCCCTTAATTAAAAAAAAAATCCTTACTATTTTATACAATGGGAAATTTATGACTTCATACGTGATCTACTAAACATGCATTGCTTCCTGAAATCAGACAAGGCCCATTGGGCACAGCTATAAAAAAAATTAATTCAAATCTGTTTCAGAAAACACAACTGCCAGAATTCCTCCACAAATGTGATAGTACAAACCATTTCTGTATTACAAAATTAAGGACTGCTGCAGCCCCTCGAAAACCTGAAGTGCCTGCACAAATGATTCATTCTATACCAACATTTCCTATTCTAAAACTGCTGTTAAAACAAAAGTCTCAAAAGTTTGGCTTTCTGCCTGTATGGGAGAGGCAAAAATTCAACTGAGGAATGTAAAGAGGAAAACATACAACACATTTCCCTGAGCCTTTTTAAAAATCCCACTTTCTTCCTTTTCAAGAATTCAATAAATGAGTCACAGAAAAAGTATTCCAGAGAGGGAGACCCAGAAATTATAAGAAATCAGTAACCTGAAAACACAAGTTCATCTGTGCAACCATTTTCTGATTTTAGAGTAGCTTAGTTGCTTTACTTGAAAAAAATGTGGTATAATTTCAGTGCCTTAAAACTGAATGAGGAGGTTTACTATTACATAGTAAACAGTTTTTAAAGCCGAAAAAAAGACACAAGTCCATCCAGTTCAGCCTATTTCCTGCAATGTTGATCCAGAAGAAGGCAAAAAACACAAGAGTCAAGAGCCAGTTATCCTCATACTAAGGAAAAAATCCCTTCCTGATTCCAAATATAGCAATCAAATCAGTTATTTAGCAGCCATATCTTGTCATGTTCTTACACTAATCGAAAGCATCCAAACCATGTTTGAAAAAGTTCAAAGTTGAATCTGCATAGGGAATATTTTGTCTGCTCAGTTCTTCATATGTGCACCTGGGTCATTTATATTACTTGCTGCCTTAAAAAGGAAAAACAAGGTACATTCCAAACTACCAGGAAACGGAAACTATGACTAATGTACAAAGTCCTGCAAATACCAGTGCAGTACTTGGCAATTGTCTTATGAGTGCTGATAAGAATCAAATGATGAAAATTCAAGCTGACAATAAAAAAAAAATTAAAAAAAACAACTTCCAAATGAAAATCACCACCTACTAATCATGTGTCGTTTTGCCAAAATGAATATCAAGAAAATGTAAATATTTATTAATTATTGCAAAGAATCCGTGTTGCAGGAAACTATACTTTTTAAACAAAGTTGCATAGATTATTTGCAATAATCTCTAAACATTTCCATTTCCCTGTGTACTCTTTTTGTAAAAATGCCATGTGGTGTGGTGTGGTGTGGTGTGGTGTGCTCTAAAGAGGATTGGTTCCCACCTACTCTTTCTGTAGACTGTTTGCTGCATCACAATCACTGTTGCAGAAAAGTATACTTTTTAAACAAGGTTGCAGCATTTGTTAGTCAAAAAGCAACATCCGACACTAACAGTCATGCAGCAAACAGGTTTGGATCAGACCTTGATGAAAATAAAACAGTACAAATTGCTAATCATAAATATCAGTAGAAAAAAGGTAGGTCAAAGGCTGCTGACATGGGACCCTCATTGCTGCGAATATTTAGTATGAAACTTACTATAAGCAGCACTACTTAACAGAGGGCATGGTTTGTTATGGCACTTAATGTATACAGAGGGGAACAGCCAATTATTATGAGAAGCTATTCACAGTTCAGTACCAGATACAGATCATTAAAGTGCACCCGTCACCTCAAAACCAATACTAAATTAGGTTCTACTAATGAAATAACCTTTTGTAAATATATATGTATTTTTAAAAAATGTTCCTTTATACAATATTTCTCACCGTCATGTTCCCTGTCAACCTGACTTTCCTTTCCTGAGTTGGGTGGGGCTAAATGATTATTAACATTGTAGCTTCTCCAATCAGATCCCTGCTAGATCGTGATTTAAGGGATCTGATTGGAGGAACTATATGTCAATCATCATTTAGCCCCGCCCAACTCAGGAAAGAAAAGTCAAGCTGACAGGGAACATGACAGTGAGAAATGCTGTATAAAGGTACATTTTTTTAAAAATACATATATATTTACAAAAAGGTTTATTTGATTAGTAAAATCTAATTCAGTATTAGTTTTGAGGTGACAGATGCACTTTAATATGGGAAGATGTCTGTTCTCAAATAGGAGCAGGAAATTGAGCTATGTTTTCATAATACAAGTCAATAACTAAACAAAAACAATACATTTATATTAAAAAAACTGGACATTGAAGAGTTAATGATCAAATAATTTTAAGAGTCCTGAATACTGGAGATCATGGCCACTGATCTGTGTTTGTAAAAAACAGAAACAACAAACTTTATTAGGTACACCAAAAATTGTCAGTTTCTATCATTATAAAATGTTCCAACATTTCCACCCTGCAAAAGCAACAATAAAAAGACCTAAGCCCATGCTTGAGGACAGGACACATATGGTAAAATTCCCACACATTTTATGGCAAAAAATCTCTAGAAAGCTTTTCCCATGGTAACCAGATTTTTAAATGTAAAGCAACAAAGGAAATGTGAGTCTGGAAAGATACACATTTTAATTCAACAAAAAAGCAAGGTGTTAAAGTACATAAAAGGTAAACTCCCTAACCATTAAATTAATGGGGAATTCTGTGGTGTTGGAATCCTATGATATTCCAGGAATGCAAAATCTTTCATGCCACTGCTTAGACCTCTAACCTTGTAACAGCTTCAACAATACTTGTCATATCACAGAGAGAGGTATGAAATGAAAAATCAATTCTGCTTCACTAGAGACTAATTCCTTTCCATAAGTATTTTTTATTATAAAACCAATGGAATTTCCTAAACACTCCAACAAAGCGCAAGCCATTTTAGAAACAGGAATATGTCTGTCAATGATTATATCAGAAATCAAAAATACAATCAGTAAAACAAGCCCTCGGCACATACAATATTCACCATGTTACATTAGATACGGCACTGGATGTTAAAATAATTTTTTAGATGGTTTTAATATTATTGCGATATTTTATATGTTCTTATTAGGATTTTTTCACCCCAACTCAGCTTATAAAAATAAATCCATTATGCTGTAAAATTATTCTTACATACAGGCATTTCTACTACAATCTTGCACACGTTACTGCACTTACTTAGCTCATGTACATACATGAAGGCTATTCCAGTGTTTAGGACCCTTCTCAGTAAAGAATGGTTTCCTTATGAAATCTTTCAGCCCCCCTTAAATATGATATTATTTAAATGTTTCTATTATATCAACTCCTCTCTCTCCTCTTCTAAACTGTACATGTTGAGGGTTTAAATCAGGGGTTTCAAACTCGCAGCCCTCGGGATGCTAGTTTGCGGCCCCCAGTCCTGCTCTCCACCAGGTGTTTTTTTCGCCAGTGGAGCGCTGGGTCTGTCACAGAGGGAGTCCTGGATGACTCCCTCCGTGCAAAGTGGAGGACTCCTGTGACGCGATCGGCCACAGAAGCCAATAGGAACCCAGGAGCGCATTTGATCAGTGCTTCTGGGTTCCTTCTCCTCTAATGTGCTGCCGGCTGTGGCAGCAACAGCACGCGCTGCCAAACTCTGCCGGGGGGGGGGGGGG
>WMED01014585.1:0-13961 GCA_019650415.1 Pipa parva | reverse complement strand
TCCAAACACCCGTTTCCTGGTGCCTTCCAAACACCCGTTTCCTGGTGCCTTCCAAACACCTGTTTCCTGGTGCCTTCCAATCACCCTTTCCTGGTGCCTTCCAATCACCCGTTTCCTGGTGCCTTCCAATCACCTGTTTCCTGGTGCCTTCCAAACACCCGTTTCCTCGTGGCTTATATATACTGTGTATATATATATATATATATATATATATATATATATATATATATATATATATATATATATATATATACATACAGTATATAGTACTGTGAATCTAGTATAATAGGGTTTCTGTTTGTGTCAAGTAGAGCCTCGCGAGCCTCGCCAAGACTGGAATCCCTTTAAAGCGTTCGCTGATGTCAGCGTGCAGGACTCAGTAAACGCGTAACAGTCTCTGTGTACTGATGCGAAGGATCGGAGGGTAAGTTCACTCTTTGCTGAATTACCCCCTATGACTTTTTAAATCAATCTGTTTGTCTCTTGGTACATTCAATGTGCATCACTGTATTGATGGCTTTATGGCCCCTACAAATTTGCATTTGCTTTGTGAGTACATTCCACATAGTTATATAATATATCAGGGACATCACCAATATGATTAGGCATTTTGTCCTTTTTATGGACGAATGTCTGAACCAGAAGTGGGGTGGAGTCAAACAGTTGTCAAATTGTGTCTGGTTTACTTTCTTCTATTAAAAAAAAAACATACCTATTAGAATTTAGATCTGCATGCACTCTGTCAAACCGAGTTCTAAAGAATTAAAATGTCAGCTCTCAGGAAAACTAATTAAGGGAAACAAATGGCAAGTAATATTTCTTCCCTGAACGTTTTTTTAACTATTTGTATCAGCAACTGGCTTAGTATAAAGGATTGTTATACAGTATGTATTGCTTGTAGTTGTGCTGCTCTATCCCAAAATGTAAACTCCTCAGTGAAAATCACGGTCCTGGTTGACCAAGGGGTGCACAGTTTGAAAAGCCACTGTGTTAGCATACAAAAATGAAGTAACCGGCACTCCCATACATACACCACATGGACTTTTATTTTAACTTGTCAAATCGTTTTTAAATGGAGAAATAAAATATGGACTTTTATACATTCATTTTTGGGAGTGCCGGTTACTTCATTTTTGTATTATACAGTATGTATGTGTGCAGTTATATCAGCACTATAGCACCCCTTTAAGGTGGGAAATTGACTTTAGAATTTTCACTAGCCATTAAGAGTTTTGCAGGTGTAACCTCACAGCTGCTGCTCACCTCCCTTTCCGAAGATAGATAATACATATTTACCAGAAAGCCCAACAGATTAAGGGGGTTATTCACTAAGGTGCGAATTCGACTGTCGAATTCGGAAACAGTGGATTCCCATAGTAAATCCGCTACAATTTTCCCATTGCAAAGTTGCAACAATTTTTTAAAGTTAAGATTGTGACAATTTTCCCATAATAAAGTCGAGACTGCGACAATATTCTCATTATAAAGACGCGACTGCGACAGTAGCAGCCTATAGCGACTGTCTTTATCTGGTGAATTCGCACCTATACGCAACAATTCGGACTTTAGTGAATAATCCCCTAAAAATGACAGGAACCAGGAAGGAAAAAAAAGCAATACAAAATTAGGAATTTTTTTCTTTTTTTTTTACCGTTACTGAATAAGAAATACTGCATATTATTATTATCTGCCAGGAAATGGAATGTTTCTGGTTGTACTGTTCCTTTAATAAAGAGAAGTACTGAAGACTCAGGAGGTTGTTGTTGATGGGGAAAAACACCCTTTAATTTGTACTCAGTTCTCCGTATAATGGCAACATGTTTCTGTCACTAGTACGTTGGTACACTATTAGATATCATGTAGTAATAACATAAAAAAACAAAATCCTTTTCTGTGAATACGGACTGAATATTTATTCTCGAAAATGCCTAATCTGAATACATTGTCAAAACAAGATTACAGCAAAAAATAGACATATCCTGCGAATCCAGAAATAGAATGAATTGTTTTATTATTCTTTGGCTTGTAATCGTCAAAGCTCAGCATTCTGCTGTAAATGCTTTCCTTATTTGCATGCAATCAGCCCTTTTAGAGACCAGTGTTTCAGTCTGATGCCACATTATCTCTGTCCCGCTGTGATGCTGGGGCTTTCGGAGCAGTCGTGGAAATAAAACATTTTTGCATTTCATTTTCAAAACGGTTATAAATGGTAAAAAAAACTGTAGCATTGAAATAAAGGCTTGAGTAACAGCTATGCAGGACCTGGATGTAATTGGACCTGGAGATTGCTGGGTTAAACTCTCAGAAGACAAGGAAAACAATCTCTGTGTAATGCAGTGAAAAGTCACAGGTTCCATGTTCATTCCTGGTGTAAATTCCCTAGAGCAGCGCTATTGGAATGGCACAGGGGCAATACTTTACTGACATAAAGATAGAACTACAACTCTTGGAGGTGTAGTGATAGTGGCTGCACCAGGGCAGGGCTCCTTTGGCACTGCACTTGATGACTGTCGATATGTTACTAGCTTCTAAGCCAGTGGTTCTCAACCTTTGGGTTGTGACCCCTTCGGGGGTCGAATGAAGCTCTCACAGGGGTCGCAAAACACGCTGTAACTCGGTAGTGAGAGCAAGTCCCTTTATATAGGAGTTCCTCTGTGGTGATGTCATGCCCGAACATCAACACGTGACACGCGACGTGATGATGTCATGCCCAAATGTCAGCATGTGACGTCATTGCATGGGGTCGTGGTCTTAAAAAGGCTGAGAACCACTGATCTAAGCTATGGTCCATTCAGATATCATTTTCTTTATACACTTGACCCCTATCCCAGTCCATTGTCCATGATTATCAGATACGTAGCAGCAGTAGCAAGGTAAAGAATTTGAGGGTCATTCATTAAAGTGTGAATTTGCCTGGCATAGTGACTTTGTGTCTGTTTGCATCACTACAATCAGGAAGACGCAAATTCACTACTACTTATTCACTTCATATATATATATATATATATATATATATATATATATATATATATATATACAGTATATATATACAGTATATATATATGTATATCTGTAAAAAAAACTTTTACCCAAGGATTAACAGGCAAATAACAGTGTCTAAACTATTCCTTTATTGTCCCTGATATGAATCATATGAAAATGTACTGTGTTAACTATGTATATTGCTGTTGATTAATAGCTCTCCTGTTTTCTACAAATAAACAGCCTGTAAGTGTATATTTATAAAAAATCCAGGCATCCATAATTGTCCCTGAATAATAGCCTGCATGTTAGTGAATGCAGGACGCCTGTGCTTCCGATCAGTAAGTGCAGTATTTATAGCCACAGAATAGAGCTGGGCCTGACGCAGAATCAATAAATATGACTAGAGGGAAGAAGTGTGGTTTGTACTAACATGCTTTGTAATTATTATCGCTAAAGAATTTTCAGCACCAATTTTTTTCTCTGAAAGAGTGTACTACCGTATGTCCACTACTATTTCCCAGTTTCTAAATAGTAACCCATACCCATAAGGCCCAGGGCCTATGATAGAAATAATGAGGGTGGATGAGTACAGTTTGACCCATGTGAGTGGTACCTATATTATTTTTATGTTACTAGATTATTTCAACTTTCCAAGCATTTCTAAATATTTTCTCTAGAGAACTAAAGGTATTAAAATAAAAAAACATATTAAAAAACTTACCTTATGTAGCGTTTATAGTCATAGCATGAACTGTGCTGTAATTTCTCTGCATTGATGCTGAATTCACATCTCAGGCTAACACAGGAGCCAGCACGAAGCTCCTCCCACTAGGTTGAATCGGCGGTGCAAAAAGGTTTCAACATCATCACGTTCATTGCGGGGGCCAATGAGCATGTTGATGTATGAACCTTATTCAACCAAGTCAGAGGGGCTTCACACTGGCTTCTGTGTCACCCTACACACTTTGAAGTCTGCCTCGGTGCTGGGAAATTACAACACAGTTCATGCTGTGACTGTAACAATTCAACTTCATATAAGGTAAGTTTTTTAATTATTTCTTTTCTATACCATTAGGTCTCCTTTAAATTGTTGCTTTCCAGTCATCTTAAGGTAAATGGAGGAAACAGCGAGGATCTGAGACACGCTGAATTTTCTCAGTGAAACCCCTATTACATATCTGGATAGTATCTGAAAGGTTATTTTCAGTCTAACTCTGGTTATGACTGGTTTTACTGGAGATTCTGTAAAGAAACTGACTTAAGAAGATGAAAAACAACAACACATCCCCTAACAAAGTAAAAAGTATGGAGTGGGAATTACATCGCTTCAAACAAAAAGGGATCTCGCTGGCCATGTAAGGGTTCAAGGTTGTAACTCGGCAAGGTCAAGAGTATCACAGGTAGAGAAAAAAAGTTCTTCTGCAACTGACTGCAGAATGACAAACCTACACACTTTTTATTCTTCAGGGAGTTCCCAATTTAACCCTGACTCAATTCCAAATATTATTTAATTGCTCATTAAAAATGAAATAGGTACTTGAAAAATATAACCACCATTTTAGATTTGTTTCCAATATTTTGGCAGCTTGTTTTACTGGAGTTTCTCTATGATATTTTATTTTACCTCAAAGGATCAAAAATTCCTTAGTTCCTATATGCATTACTATATACAAAAATATAGGTTCCCAAACGTACCAGACACAATCACGTGTTAGTAAATCGGTTAAAAGTCGCTTGCGATAAGCCCTGATGGGAAATGGTAAACAGTTTCTCTTTAATAACTGCACTACACATGTACAGCAATTTCTTTATACTTGTGGGTTTTTTTTTAAGTTATTTGGCCTCATAATTGCAGTCAGACTATTCAGTTCTGTGACAGCTAAAGGATAAGCTAACCATCTGATTATTGTAATCATGAATTGGCGCTTCTTTAATTTTATGGCAAATAAAATCGAACTTGGCTTATATACCACAAACACGATATATTATGCAGCAAATCTGAGGCCTTAGGAGCATATTTATAAAAGTCGAAAAAAAAAAATCACCAGAATATTTCCAGAATATTGTTATTTATTAAACCCCTTGAGACAAATTTTGTCACCAAAATTTTCATTGTTCAATCGCTTCTTTGCTTCCTTTACCTGGGAAGGTACGAAGCGCTGCCTACTTATGCAAAAGAGTGTACACGTCATCACGTTTCTTCATTTTTGCCGATGAGGGGAGCGTTCTCATTGGGGACGCAATGAATGTGATGACGTGTACACTCTTGCACCGCTGATTTGATTAAGTGGACGGAGTCTCACTCTGGTTCTTGTACCCTCCCATGTGCTAGGAAGTCTGCCTCCATGCAGGGATATGACAGCACAGTTCAAGCTGTTATTGCCATGTTTAAGCTTAGAAGAAGGTACTGTTTTAGGTGTCTACGTTTTAATTTTATCTTTAGTTCTCCTTTAAGTAGTAATATATACTAAAAACATTTGTTCAACTGCTTATACTCTTAGGGCTGTTAGTCTGTCAGCCTATTCTTTACAAATTCTACTCATCCTTTTTAATTACTGGACTTACATTAACTTCATTTTTCAATAAACATGGGCCATGCACATTGAACCTTATTAATCTGGGAGTGTCTGTGACAGTGGCTGTTTTTTCTGTAATCCCTCACTGGGTCTTGATGTAATTAAATCTGCAAGACAAACTGTCAAACTGTCAGTCATAAGAGGAGACGTGAAATTGTTACTTAGAAACAGGTTTCCGATCAGGTTTTGAAAACTTAATTTCGCTCACCGTAATCCGTAGAGTCCTTACTTGCTAACGTGTAAATATAAAGTCGGAAATTTCAAATGGAGGATAAATACAACTTAACTTGAATTAAGTACTAATGCAAGCAATTGCCAGATTTCAATAGAAACTTTAAAAAAATGTAAATATTCAGTCCCCAAAAACGATGCATTTTTACAAAAAATATTTAGTCATAAATCCAAGTGTAGTCAGTTGCTGCTAATGAGATTTGTTTAGTTTTGGGGAACTTTTCGATACAGTGTAAATCTAACTACTGCTCAAACAAACACTTTGGGGAATATTTCTATTTAAGTGTGAGTTGTCAAATAGTTGTGGGATTTCACAACAATTACACACTTCACTAACCTTTCATATTCAGGAAAGATTTATTTGTTGTGATGTAGGGAAGTCCTGAACAATCTAAGACAGTGCTGAAAAGGTAACATCACTCACTAGCGCCGCCCCCCAAAGTGCCGGCGCTGAACAGTGATGTCATTGCGCTTGCGTTGGGGGAGGAGCACAAATGTGTCAAGGGAGGAGAGCTCCCCTGTGAGCGAGCACTCCTTCAATGCAGGCCACAGATCCAGCTGGAAAACTGTCAGATCGGGTCCTGTACTGAAGGCAGCTTTGGCAACAGCTCACATGCCAACTGAGAGAGCTCTGCGTGCCCTCTTTGGAAAGCGTTGCCGTAACTTCGCCATCACTGACCTGAGACATTCTGCAAACTGTGTATTTATACACCACTTCCATTCAGGGTATTCGCCGTGTGTCAATGTGACAATTTACCGAGGTGTACTGGCATGGTTACAGATTACATAGACTTGATTTTACCAAATGAAAGTGCTAAATTTATGGGATTGTAACAGGGTTCCTGTTAGTATTCTTTGTAAAAGTTCCGCATGTCAGCATGAAATATAAAATGTCCATCAATGAAATGACTGTAACTCCGATTGTAATTTTATTTGTTCAGACTGTACACCAGTGATTTTCAACCCAAGGGTTCCGCAAGGACAAACCAGGGGTTCTGCGACACCTGCGCTACTAAGGTTAGCCAGGATACTGTCCCGATCACTGTCACACAATACCCATGTCAGTGATCAGGACTGTATCCCGGCTAACCTGCCTACCTGCATACAGAATGAACTACATAAAACTACATAGTTTCCTTAGGGGTTCTGTCACAAATCTGACAACACAAAAGGGTTCCCCTGAAGCAAAAAGGTTGAAAAACACTGCTGTACACTAATGGCTACGCCATGGTATACAATTCTACAGAAGTGATTCCTTTAGCCTTCTTTTGTGGCTGCATAAATCCAGTCTGGGACTTTATTTCTATGTTTATTCTGTGTGCCATAACTGGATTATAATGATCTCTCTACAAACTTAGTATGTATATTTGTTTGTATGTATAATTTTATTTATAAAGCGCCACAAACATACGCAGCGCTGTATAGTTCAATAATAAAAATAAAATACAGACATGGGAAATTGCATTAAACAAAACAGTATAAAGACACAAGGATACATCACTTTAAGTGCATTGTTGAGGTTGACACAAGAGGTTGGAGGTCCCTGTCCCATAGAGCTTACAATCTAAATATAGCTTATTATAATATAGAGGGCTTAAACTTCCTGAAAGTGGTAGAACTGTAGTAAAACCCTTCGATTCACCATTTGTTAGAAATTGATCATTTTACATTTAGCGATTGACCTTTGGAATATTGCTTGTCTAATATCTGCTATATTTAAATGCAAATCTTAAAAATCTTTCCACCACTGATAGACACCCCCTTTCTAAATTATTTCCAAGCTATATGTACACCATGATCCAAAGATATCTCAAAGCCAATAATCTCAACTCAACAACTTCTATGAGGATAGTTATAAAAAGATCAAAAGGGTTGAAAGGTATAAATAAAATTATTTTTCTTCAATATTCAATGTTTTTGACCATTTCACTTATAACCTTTTTACTGCAGCGTATTTTGCATGCTTTGCCTGTTATCCCGTAAACTTTTCCACCTATTTTAAAGCCATAATACCTCAAAACTGTCTGTTGCTCTAGACCTAGGAAGCTTTATTGCTGACATCTTAACAAACACTTTAAAAAACTAAAAGTATCCAAAACATCAAAGTAATAATCTACAAAGTATATGTACAGCCACAACCAGCAACAGTGTCAAAACAAAAATGTGCATGGTACTTCTGGATTTTACTAGATAGACTGGTTGCCATGTGGAACTTGTAAAATGCAACACACTGAGGTAATTACAAACATAAGTGCACATTTCATTAGTGCTGTTTCCCATATCAGCCATGTCAGCCAATCAGAACTTTGTTAAATAACTCCAACTTCAGGAAACTTATCACAACTAATCGTTGACTATGTGCTTTGGATTACAACAGGGGTCTCAAACACATGGTCCAGAAGCTCCATGTGGCCACAAAGACTGTCATTTGAATGGCCCTTGTATGAGTTCCCTTGATTTCTCTGTGCAAAATACATTATGGGCATCATTGACTAAAGGGTGAGTTCACCTGTCAACTTCACCTTGCTACAATTAGAGTTGCATCACCAAAATAGATTACTTCTCATCATTGACTAAGCAGAAAATAAACAAGCGGACAGTTGTGTTCGCTGTTGCATGTGTAGTGGGTGTAGTCAGGTGGATAGAAGTAGGATGAGAATTCATGAGGAGTGAGGCGAATTTGACAAATGAAGTACAGTGACATCATCATCACCATATCCCACTAACTGTATTCTGTGAACATTCTATTTCTATGTCACCTTGTCCCTAGGTCATGTTGTCACTTAATCGCAGTTGCCTTTATCATGAATGAATACAACACTGGAGCCCTGCCATCAATCCCCCAATTCACCACTTTGAAATAGTGATCTCAAACAGGTGAAATCGTTGCAGTACACTTAGTCGCATTCGCACTTTCAACACACTCCTCTACTTAGTCAATAGTAGAAATATCTGTGAACTTGCATACAAAGAGATGCGAAGAACTCCATAAGATTGCGGCTATCATAGACGCCCAAATTGGTCGCATATTTGCCACTTTGCAGAGTTTATTCAATAAGTGAACATGGGGAAATAACGAATAGATGTGAATTCATAGCTACACATGACAATTTGGACTTTTGACAATGAGGCCCCAAGTCACTATCATCTGTGCTGTTAATCTGTACCTGGAATGTTTATTACATTACCATCTTAAGCATTATGTAGAGCTACATATAACGAAATTTAAAAAACTCAATATAAAAAAAAGGCCTAAACAACTTTTTATCCTTAGGACCACATTTGGTATAATGCAGTGGTGGTGAACATTTTCCAAAAAATGACGTCACTCACCAGTGCCTTCCCCCAAAGTGCAGGCGCTAATGTGTGATGTCATCATGCCTGCGTTGGGGAGGAGCTCTGCCTCGTCTATCCTATTGGCGAGTAAGTGCTCCTACAGTGTAGGTTACAAATTCGACTTTAAAACTGTCAGGTCGGGTCTGCGGCCTGCACTGAATGAGCATTCAATCACTGAGTGGATCAAGGATAGCAGCGGTGGCTCGTTCCCAAAGAGAGGGCTCTGTGTGCCCACTCTTGCATGCGTGCCATAGGTTCGCCACCGCTGGTATAATGTATATTGATATTTTAGTGAGAAGAGTTTTTTTGGGAAACAGAAACTGGCTTGACAACCCTCTGATCATCTTTTCTTGACACGTTGCAAGAACAATACATTTTATAGCCATCTCAGAATTCGGTTCTTTCCAGTTGGAAGGAATGTATGAAACACACCTAAGACGATAACCTAACACACTCAGCTACTTTATTTTCTCTCAGCTTTTCCAAATAAACAGGCCGTCCACATTTGAATTTCTACATAATCAAGAAGATAAGCTTAACATCTAATCAGAATACACGTTATTTCCTTTAAACCTCAGCCAAGTCTATCTTCAGAATGAAAAGCTCAGGCATTTTTAACGTTTAATCCTTGCAACATATGCTGATGTTGCAAAAAAATGAAATTATTCAGCACAATAACATTTCCCCAAAATTTGCCAGTTTGTTTCTTATGATTATCATTCTTACGCACCACAAAACCACAAATATTAACCAGTAGGCACTATGCCACCGGTGTCTCCTATGTAAGGCATCTACTAATGGAAAATCTTACATTTATAAATAGTAAAAGTCTGTCTTTGACTTTTAGATTATGTTTTGGACAGGGTTTTCACAAATTTTTTTTTTTTGCCCAGTTTAAAAAAAAAAAATAGTCTAAAAAATGTAGAATTAAAAAGACAAAGTAATAATAGAAATTATTAGAATAGAACATGACATGAAATAAGCTCGCTGCATTGTAATATAATAAGCTGAGTGGGGCAGCAATGTGGCAGTACCATATAGCAGTAGATCAGTGGTTCTCAACCTGTGGGTCGAATGACAATTTGCCAAGGGTCGCCTAACACCCCTCGGGATTGTCGCGGATTTTTAATACCCTTTATCTGCGACTGCAACAATTTTAAAGTTGTGACAATATTTCCATTAGTAAAGTCGCAACAGCGATAATATTCCCATATGATTATGAGAATATTGTCGCAGTCGCGACTCATATAAGTTTCCAAAGACCCCTTTAGATCAGCGGTCCTCAACCTTTTCTGGATCGAGGGCCAGTTCCCCAACCCAGAAAAGGTTTGACGGACCAGTGGGGGATGGACAAAGCAAATGCGTGCTGACGGCCGCATGGCGGTGACACGCTTCATGTGTGCGCATCACTATGAAGTGGCCCAGTGCTGAGGGGCCGGCGGACTGGTAATGGTCTGAAGCTCAGCATTTGGGAATCCCTGCTTTAGATGATAAAATATTTACATCCGTCACATAACACTATTTAGGGTTTTCAAGATTTGCAACTAATATGCACTTGGGGAGATATTTATAAAAATCGAAAACCTTTCTCCTGCCATATCAATATTGATACACCTTTTATTGGGTTGATATCAATATCTCCAATGTCAATATTTATGAAGTCCCTTCTGACCTTTTAATCGCTGAAAAGTGTTTTTCTGTTTGAGGATGGGGAAACGCCATTATTCCCTGGGAGAAAATGTAGAACATTTTTCTATAAGTCTCCACTGAAAAGACCAAGGGATAACGATATTAATGGAAAAGGATCTCCATTGAAGGTGATGTAAAGTGTAGTAGGATTAATGCATTGATATTTATCAACAGCGATAAATTTGATTCGTGGCAAAATGGCAGCTAATAGATCTTAAATGACTTTAATCAATTCTCCCATTGGAATCAGTCACTCTAAAATATAATGAATACAGAAGTCTAAAGGAAGCTATATCCCATGCCTTTCCTTCAGTATGTCACGAGAGAGCTTACATTGCAATATACTGTATATTGGTGTCACAGCCCTAGTCTCTAAAGATTAAATTCATTTAGTCTAGGTCAGTGGTTCTCAACCTGTGGGTCGTGACCCCGGCGGTGGTTGCACGACCATCCCACAGGGGTCGAGAACTGCCGCTGAGCCCAGAAGCGCCCGCAGGACCCTTCTTATAAGGGTTCCTGCGGGGTGACTTCGGCCCAAAACGTCACCATGTAATGCGCGTATGTGATGATGTTTGGGCGAAACGTCACACCGTGACATCAGCGCCTGGGATCACAGTTCTCAAAAGGCTGAGAACCGCTGGTCTAAGTTCACACTAGAATATTATGCACAGCGCATAATACACTAGTGTGAAAAAAAAGAGAAAAATACACCGAGTGTATTTTTACTTTGAACTTACCAACGGCAATGTGACCGCTCCCTCGGCATTCACATCACTTCCTGTGTGGTCACATTTTGGGCACAGTGTATAATACACCAGCCAAAATGCGACACACAGCATTCCAGACCCAGCGAATGCACATCATACGCTAGTGTGTCTGGAACTAGGTAGCATCGGCTTGCATTGAGCCATATTTTTTTTCACACTAGTTTATTATGCACAGTGCATCATACGCTAGTGTGAACCTAGCCTAAGTGAGCAAGAACAGCACTTGCTTGAAAACCAAAGAACTTAACTTTGCTCCACAGAACAGGTTGCAACATTGCTAACATTCTTTAAACTTTACACCCTAGGTAAAGGCTTGCCAATGAGTTGGTAACAGCAGAATAGCTATAATTTAGAATGTAATAACAGTAAATCTAAAACAAAAAATGACAATGCATTATAAAAAAAAATATTTATTTCATACTCCATATTAAAAAAATAGAATAGGATTTTTTTTTTTTTTTACTTCCCCTTTAATCCATTGGTTAACTGGTTTGTATTCCTCTAGTAATTCATTTTAAATGAATTATACGTGGCAAATTTTACTTGACTTGCTGAAATTCTCATAAAATTATGGAAAATGATCAGATTAGCTCAGTTTTATCTAAATGTTTATGCCAGTAAAAAGAGAGAAAAAAATGTAAAGAATCTAAAGAAACCCATCTACATACCAGGCTGTACAGCACCGCTCATAAAGGCCTGACTATCTTATTGTGCATCTATATATCCACAGAACCTGGGAAAATGTAAAACAAGTGGTGCATAAAGCTTTCTGCTTATCAGTAGAAACATTATTTGGCCTCTTATGGCAAAGGTTAACAATAACGTGAATAATTTGCCCTTTGGTGGTACTTATCAACGGGTGAAGCTGGCATCGTTTTTTTTTTTGCAAACAGTGACAAGCGTATGTGTACTAGATTTCCATTTTCATTTCCTTGGGAGCGAATATCGTAATTGAAGCTTGATAACCGGATCAATATACTGTGGCAAAATGGATAAAATAACCCAGTAAATGTTTGTTAGAAAAGCTATTGGAACAAACACTAGTTATCTGAGCAAGTACTGTGTAGAGAAAATGGGATATGATTGTACATAGCTGCTTTTGCTACGACACCGGAGACCAGTCTTTAATGGTGCCATCTCCCTATACCTATTGATTTCTCTAGTTCTACCACCCGTTCCCCATTCCATTTCTCTCTCATTGCCTTACATTTTTGATGAATGAGTGCAGAGTTATGACTTTCTATCCTCTGTTCATCCGTGTTTGGACATACCCTTTAACAAAGCTGTCCAGCTGAAGGTCTTTTCACAATGGGAAAAATCATTTTATGAGATCTATTAACTCACAGCAACCAGTCAGCAGTTAGTGTTCACTTTGTGATTGGGCAGCTAAAATAATGAAAGCCAAGCTTTGACTGATTATAGTGGGTTCCTAGACCTCTATAGACAACTTCCCCGGATGATGAATTACCATATATGTTTCATTGAAGTATCACATGGTCATCCTAATATGATCAGCTCTCTGAGTGTGATCTGGCAAAGTCAAACACGTGAATTCGGAGCAGTCCACCAGTCCTAATAGGTATATTACCTGTGCACGTACATGCAAAGTGGTGCAAATAGTTCCCTAAGTCCACAACCAATAAAAAGGCTGTAATTGGTTGTGAATTCTCCGAATTGCAGAGTTTGCTTAATACGCAACTATTGGAAAGCAGAGAATAGATGCAAATTCAGAATGTTATATAACTACCGTATTTGCTGGCATATAAGACGACTGGGCATATAAATCGTATAAAATATAGAGTTTGGGATATACTCGCCTTATAAGACTACCCCTCTTTCAATGCAAATCTTGCTTGGATTGGTCAGCTCTCCCTGCCTGCCCAGCCCTCCCTGTCTCCAAGATTATCAGAGCACCATCACACTGTGCTGCCCCTACAAGCCCTACCCTCTGAAGGAGGGGGGCGTGATCTTAGTGCTCCTTTTCTCTCTCCCTACCTAGCTCCTCTATTGCCCAGCTGTCTGTGCTGAACGCTATAGCGTTTCCTCTCCCCAGCAATGATTAAACTTCCTGTCGCTCACAGGAAGTTACATCAATGCTGGGGGAGGAATGCTGTAGTGCTCTGCACAGACAGCCGGGCAACGGAGGAGCTAGGTAAGGAGAGAAAAAAGTGATACCCAGCATATAAGACGACCCCTGACTTTTCAGATGATTTTCAGGGGTTAAAAAGTAGTCTTATACGCCAGCAAATACAGTATTTGGACTTTAGTCAATAAGCCCCATAATATTTATGGCTATGCATTTTCAGTTCTTTATTGTTTTAACCCTTTCAGTACGTACCCCGTACCTCTCATGGGGTAGCTTCGGGTGGCCAGAAGC
>WMED01014582.1:0-13962 GCA_019650415.1 Pipa parva | reverse complement strand
TGTCCTTAGTGTTGTGTATATACATTAAGTAGTGTTTATATTCATAAAGTGTGTCCTTAGAAGTAAGGCAACCTGCCTGAGAAGTAAACAGTGTAAATCTTACTATATAAGTTCCTGCACACTTACCCTGAGACTGCCCCCCCCCCCTGCAATTCCCAGTGGTCCCCACATTGCTTTCAATAAATATAAATACCCTAAGATTGTTAAAATAGCCCCTAGTGGTTCCTTAGAGCTCTACTGTGGCCCCTAGAGACCCCCAAAAAAATATATGCCCCACTTTGCAAACTCTGAGATAATCTGCATCCATGGCAACAGAATATATGCCTAGATAGGTGTGTATACATTGCAGGAGTTGTGATGTTGGAACTTGGGCTGCAGTACTAAGATCTTCAGTTGAAAATACTTTGTTTTACTTGCTTTACTTATTGGGTAAGGTTACAATAAGGTTATATGTATATTTATAGTGGGGTATTTAAAACAGAAAAGGTTGTTTTGATGAAAAAAGGTGGGAACTTTAAAATGAATAACAAAACTTTTAGCTGAAATGACTGTTGGGTACACTCTTGCATGCTCTCTATTTTGGGGTGGCAACTGAATAATTACAAGTTTCCCTACATATTGGGTATGGCTTTGTTCAGAAAATTGTATTTTTTTTTCTGATTGCAAAGTTTCTTGTAGTAAATTTGCATGATGTTAATCTTTTTGTTTCTCATGGGCATTAAAGTAAGTGTGAAAAAGTAAAATAAAAAAAAATTCCTGATTACAAGATAATCTGCATTCAATTACAATCACTGACAACAATCAGCACATTTTATAAGTAAAAATATGAATATATACATTTTGTACATTTGCGTTTAATTTTCTTTTTGACACTTTAAAGGGTAAAACTTATAAAGCCTGAGAAAGTTGATTTCAACCTTCTCGAGTTTTATTGATGTAAGAAAACGGGTGCCTGATCAAAAAATTTCAATTGCTACTTTTTTATCTAATTTACCAATCAAAATTTTTCAATGGTAAGAAACACACTTTACATTAATAGTATGGCTACTTTTCCATTGAAGAATTTGATCAAAAAGTTTTGATTGGTAAAATCGATCGAAAAGCATAGACTGATATTTTTTGATCAGGCACCCTTTTTTAACATCAATAAAATTCAAGAAGGTCAAAATTGACTTTCTTGATCTTTATAAATTTTTTCCAAATTTGATTATTTGTGCTTGAGGTTGGTAAGGTACCTTGGCTTTCTAACTTTGAAACATAAGATTCTAAATTGTTTGATATGAAAAGATAACAAATTTTTGTTTCAAGTGGGTTTGAATGTACAGACTAGTTTGTGTTGTTTCTAAACATTAATACGTATACCTGCTTATGAGCCAAACCCTTGCAAGATTTTTCATCTTTACTTACTGTGCTTACATTTTTTTTTAAATAATTCAAATAATACTAACACTAAGTTTTCTTCACTGCCTGAATTTATTTCATATAACTGTTCTGAGGAATATATGTAAAAGAGAATTTTCTAGAGCCTCATAAAGTTATATAAAAGATGAATGTTTAAACTGATGTGTTGCAAGATGTCTCTAAGCACTCATAACAATTATAGCAGTGGTGGACTCTATTTATAAAAATGTATTTCTTGTTAAGTTGTACAGGTACTATCATCTCAGTAATGTTCTCTGACACTATAAAAGATAGATTTCTCTCATCTACCTCACAGAGCAGTCTGAGGGGGTTATTCACTATGGTGCAAATTCAACTGTCAAATTCTCAAACAGCAGATTTCCATAGCAAATCCACAGCTGTAACAATTTCCCGACTGTAAAGTCGCGACCTCGACAATTTTTAAAAGTTGCGACTATGACAATTTTCCATAGTAACATTGTGACTGTGACAATATTCTTATTATAAAGATGTGACTGCGACAGTAGCAGTCTATTGCGACTGCCTTTAGCTGGCAAATTCACACCTTTATGCAACAATTTGGACTTTAGTGAATAACCCCCCAATCTTCGAATACTGCTTTAACCTTCTCAGTGCCAGCTTATTATTACATTTATTATAAAATTTTGCCAAAGCAGTTTTTAACCATTTTGCACTGTGTGTTATATTTTTTGCAAGGAAAGTATTGTAATTTCCAGATTAAAAATTCTCTTGTTAAAAAAATGGAATTTTTAGTAGAAAAAGTAAATTTTCAGGAAAACCAATACTATTTGTAAATACCTTGTTCCTTCCAATTACAATGATACCACATATATATTGGTAAACATCCTTCCATTGTTCAGGAGACAGTGTTTCATAATATATTAGAAAATAAAACAAAATTAGTATGCAGACCTTACAGATAAAGGGGAAATAAAGACTCGTATTGTCTAGTGGTGACTTTTAAGGGGGTGGAATACTTACAGATCACTTTCTTTTCTCCAGCACTGTCTCCTGTTGTCTGTAATAGCCAATCTTCTTTTCTTCCACTGAAGCACTTTGATCCTCTTTACTTCCTTCTACCTCTTCAACATCATGCAAGTTCAAAAGCAGGATGCTGGCCTAATACTGGTTATGTACTGGTTCTGTGCTTGCTCTGGGCCATTTGGAGCACTTTCCTAGCAGTCTGGTTTTGTTGTGTTACTGGGGCTATGGTGGGGCCCCTGGTACTAGAGTGAGCCTATTAGAGGTTACAGGAGGCTATCATGGGTCAAAGGAATTTTTGGTATCGATGGGGTTATCTGAGGACATTACAGACACATCTTATATTATCATTGGGTGCCATTTTGGGGCACTTATTTTTATTTGTTAAGCCGAGTTTGTAAGATGCAAACTCGACTGCCAGTGCAGGCACTGTGAGCAAGAGAAAAGTAACCTGTAAGCACAAGTCACATGCCATCACCAACATCTATCCCCCTCCCCCCCAGGTACAATAATGCTCCACTGGCATTTGCTCTGGCAGGTGGAATGCTGTAGAAACTTGAAATACTAAAAGTACAAACTAATGATCCCATTTACATTAAAGAAACATGAAGTTTAAATTTACCTCTCTACTTTTAATTTCACTTTGGCAGAGAAACCATAGTGCAAGTTAATTCTTATGAGTTTACCTAACTTGTAAGAAGATCAAAGTAACACTTTTTTTTTTCTTTAATACATACAGCACAGAGACAGAATCCCAAAATTTGTATTCACATCTCTGTGACATTGGTCTCAAAGCACAGTTCCCTGGATACATCTCCCTTATTGTGGAAAACTAATTGGCTATTCAATCTTTTTATCATGAGCACAACAGAAAAGCTACATTTACCAAACTAGAACTGTAAAACCGTGAATAGGAGTGTACAATGCAACATGAAATCATATAAAAGCAAGCAGGTGTTTCTAACCTTAATCAGATATAGTATGTGAATGTATTTCATGCTAACTGATTTACAAAGGTTCCATTCTACATTAATGACCAAACATTTACTCCTACAACAAACCTGCGTGTTCTTATAAAGCATGGGGTGCCTGAACTATGCTATTAATCAATTGAATAGCCCATTGGTTTCCTAGAAAAGGAGCTAGCTGTTAGTATGCATATTATTTTATTTCTACCCATTTCATGGCCTGTTGCTGTATAAAATGTATATTTGCAAAACTGAATTTGTTTAATATATGCATGATGTATTCAGAGTTAAAAAGATTTCAGGCTTTTTAAGCAACATTCAGAAATGCTAGTATGGCACCAGTCAGCTTGACTGAATAGAATACAGTTGCTTTCTTATTTTGCATGAGCAATACCATGTTATAAGTGTTTACATCTTCTTCGAGTAATAAATTATAATATAAATATTTGTTGCTAGGCACTGATTATTTCATTGCACATGGGAGTATTTAAAGAAAAACCTGTATCACAGTGGAATTTAATGTGTTATTGTTTCTTTTTGGTACATTTCACTTTTCACAATGCTAACCAGGAACTATATTTTTGTTTACATATCTGAAGTTTGCCTGATATTTTACATCATAAATATGTATTGGCTGTTCTGTGTTCATCCAAGTTGTTACTATAACTAAATATTACTAAAGAGCAGGGGTCGGCAACCTATGACTTGAGCCAGATGTGGCTCTTTTGATGGCCACATCTGGCTCTTTGACTGTAACAAGCAGTGCTCACATGTAAGCACCACTCGTTACAGTCTGCCTGCTAATTGCTGGAAAGAGCTGTAGAGAGACAAAGCTCCCTCAGCACTTCCAGGTTGATAGCCAATCTGAGGCAACTGACATCACCGGCTTCCGGGTTGCTAGCCAGTCCGAGGCAACTAACATCACCGGCTTCCAGGTTGCTAGCCAATCCGAGGCAGCTAACATCACCGGCTTCTGGGTTGCTAGCCATTCTAGAGGCACTGACATCACTGTGCTTCTGAGTTGCTGGCCAATCCGGAGCCGCTGACGTCACCTATGTGACGTCAGCAGCTCCAGATTCAAATGGTCTGAGAGAGCTGCATGGCTCTCTCAGCACAAAAGGTTACCGACCCCTGCCATAGAGCATATATATGAGAGTTTGGATTATATATATGTAAAATCTGAAATGTTAAAATAACAATGTGTAATGTTTAGAGTTTGTCTTGCCCTCTTGAAATTGATTTCCTGCAGTATTTCCCAAAGAGGATCCAAGGCAGGCTTATAAAAAGCAGTTCCTTAAGTCAATATGTTATATTGAACTTTTTTCCTGTGGACAATGTGGATTTTAAATGGGAGAGGCTCCCTAAAAAGATTGAAGCAATCTTCAGCCAGCACTCACCATTGGTGGTTTTTCACTGGGGGAGGGACTTTGTGTATATACCATGAGGGTATAGTGTTTGAGGGGGTGATATTTTGCATAAAAACCTATTACCAGAGGTGATCCCAGGTTCTAAAAATCACCCCAGGTGCAGGCTAGAGCCTAGTTTAAAACGGTAGCTAGGAGAGCCAGTTTGGGTTGTTGGAAGTTTCAAGCTCGGCTCTGGAAGCTGCAATTTGGAATTGTGAAAAGTATTTGTGAGAAAACAAGGATCTTTGGAAAGTTCATTCCCCAGGAAAGTGGCTGTGCTGCAAACTGAAAACTCAAAGAGGTAAACCAGGAAAAGGGAAGGTTTTCTTCATTAACTAAATAGAGCTGTGTATGTTGAAGTTTAAACATCCAAGAAAATATTGTTTGGCTGAATTATTTTGTGGCAATTGACTTCAGTGCCAGATGTAGTGTTTAAATGGACTTTGTTTTGCAAAGAACAGCCGTGTATTAAGCTAATTGTGTATATAAACTCTGAATTCACAAAGAAACTCAAAGTATTGTGCATGCTATGCACTAAAGCTGCTACCAGAATCTGAGTAATCCTCTACAATACCTAATTAAGAGATGTAGAGCAATTTGTATTTTACTTAATAAAGGGCCTGGGATGGAAACATGTAGGAAAAAAAATAAATCACTGTTTGCCTTAAAAAGCTTTGTTCCAGCTTCTACTACCTACCCAACATTTTCAATTCATTTTGTCCTGTTTCTCTTTAAATGTCATTTCCCTGTACTTTTGGATTCCTCTGATTTATAGTCGATCAATAACTATTTTCACCTTCAAAATATATTATTGAGAAATATTAATCAACTGAAAGTAGAACACTTTGCAGTGTTTTATTTTTAGTGGGGTAACCTTCCATTTTGAATTGAAATCAATTTTCTTGATGGGAAATCTTTTTCTATTGGAGCTAGATTATAGGACCAACTCCATAGGAAATAATGGTTTACACCAACCTAAGACAGGTGAACACTTTAAGCTGATTTAAAATTTGCTTTGAATAGCTTTGTAAATACTGTAGGTAAAAAGGCATCGACTTGTCAAAATACTTTTGGCTTTAGTAAATATATCCCCTCTGTTTACAAATGATATAATAAAGAAAGCTTTCCAAAGCAAACAGGTATGGAAGGAAAATGGCAGTTAAAAAGAAACAGTCTGATACACACACACACATATAAATTTATCATTTAGCATCCCCCAAATATTGTTTTTAACAAATGGAAGTATGACACTGCACAGAGGCTCATGAATTCAATGACATAAATTAATCTTTAAGCTCAGTCTGTTTCTACCAGTTTACTAAGAATTTCTTCTTCAAGGATATGAAATGCGACAGTAAACTTCTTTGTGGTTTTATAACTAATTTCTACTGAACCGTCTATAATTGCCATGTCTGAACTGGAGATTAAATAAATAAATAAAAGAGTGAAATCATGAATTTAGATTGGCTATGGCTTGCACTAGGACACTTCAAAGGTACCATATTGTTATAAACGCATTATATCCTTCTGCAGCTAAAATCTGTTGGGTATTAAAATATAATCATATTTTCTTGCTTCTACTCTATACATTTATAGTATGGAAAATGTCATTCTGAGCTTGTCTCTGAAACTGTACAGTCATCATCAATATTTGCAGACATGTCTTATTCACTAATTCCTGTTTTGTTGTATTCATATTCCATATTGAAATAAAACACTTGTTAAAAATCCATCACTGAATCTGGATAATATTAAACTTTGTTCTTCCTTTTACATTGTAGCTTTAAAAAAAAAAATCTTCATATTGATCCAGGGGAAGGAAAGAGAGAACCTTCAAGTATGTCATTTGCCATTTGTAACCTGCAGGGTAAAACCTCTAATACTATGGTTGGCCACCAAATTATGGCCCAGAAAAAGTCAGATAACTAAAAAAATAAAATTTGAATATATTTTTTGCATTAAAGGTTATGAGATCCTTTTATCAGACCAAAAAAAAGACTAAAGAGTAATTTATTACCAACATTACCCACATTTTAAAAACTACAGCGTTAGACAACCAGATGTCCTTAAAGATGCATCAAACCCTTTAAATAAATATTCACAAAATACTAATTTATGCTGTTTTATTTATGTTTTCAATTGAAATGATTTAGAAAATAATTCATACATTTTAAAAACATATTTAAAGAGGGTCTAACACTGATCCCTATTAATGCTGTCTGCGGTATAGGTCACAAATCAATGACAGACCAGCTTTAATAAGGCAATGCTGTAACACTTCCATTTCACAGTTCATCTTTAGCTGCACTAATTAGAATGTTCAGTGCACCTGGGGCTGATTAAACAAACACAATATGTAGTTTAATCAGATGTTAGCAAATTAACCCTACAGGGGGAGAGGGACTCTCTATTGTTTTTGAAGTAAAGACTACAATTGGAATGTACAAATGTATTGGCAATATAAAGCATTTTGCATTGTAACTATCTGGCAAATATCAAAGTCGACTTCAGTGCTCATATGGATAAATTAGTAACATTGGTTATAAAGGGGGTTCCTTTAAGTAAATTTGCATAAGAAATATAAAGGACCTACATATCTATGTACGTATGTAACAACTCACATTTGATGAATTACCTCCCCCCCAGTTGTCACCATCTCCCTTGGTATCACACTGCACAACTTGAATTACAATATATAAATCTTGTCATGTGGCTGTTCTAAACCCTCCTTTTTCTCTAATTTCTGTAGGTGTCCTTGGGTCAACTGCACCATACAAGGGAATTCAAGTATATTAGGCTAATCTTTGCAATGACCTTGTAATTTTATGTATATGACAGTCATGTCCTCACAAGGACATGTCTTTTGTAAGGTAAACATTTGTCATTTCATTAGCCTATTTCTAACACTTAAGTCTTTCATACACACAAATAACTTGATGGGCCCCATTTTAAACCTTTTCTAGCTGTAAATCTTTGCAGTTAAATGCCCCAGCTCTACTTCTTTTTTAGTCATAAAAAATGAATTAGGTTTAATGGAACTGTTTGGCACTAAGGGGAATATTAATAAAAGCAGCCCCTGGAGCATGCAGATCCCCTGCTATAGTGTAAGGGGCTATTGACTGGACTAGGAACTGCAAGGGAAAGGAGAATGTGGGGGTTTACAGGAAGAAGGATGTGTGGGGAAAAAAGGAAGTGGGAGGGGCTGGGAGCCCTCATGGTCATTTTGCACTGGAACTGGGTAAGCAGCATGGCAGGTGGAACTGGGTAAGCAGCATGGCAGAAGGAACTGGGTAAGCAGCATGGCAGCAAGAGAAATACAGGAATCAGAGTTAAAAGCTGCAAAACAGTGAAACTACTTTTTGTTTGTAAGGAAAAGGTCTGGGGGCTGTTGAGCTGGAAGCTGTTACATGTATCTTTTTCTTGTCTGGCAGAGCTGCTGGTTTATTACACTGACTAGTAGGAACTGTGCAGCTTGCTCTGAATCACACATACAGTTAATTAACACTTTATATGTGAACAAATAGAAGTCTCACACCGGGTTGGATTAATTTCTGTTAAATACATGGACTCTTATACTTTGCTTTAATACATATTGGCAATTTCTGGAACTATGGAGTTTACTCAATCACAGTGGATACTGTTATTTAACTCTCTATGTGCACATGTGGATAGAGGGATCAGACTTGGCTGGATTAATTTCTGTTAAATATATGCACCCTTATATTCTGGTGTAATATACACTGGCAATATCTGGAATAGTGCAGTTTACTCTGAATCACAGTGGATACAGTTAATTAACTCTCTAGGTGCACATGTGGATAGAGGGCTCAGACTTGGCTGGATTAATTTCTGTTAAATAGATGCACCCTTATAATCTGGTGTAATACACACTGACAATTTAACACAGTGGATACAGTTAATTAACTCTCTATGTGCACATGTGGATAGAGGGCTCAGACTTGGCTGGATTAATTTCTGTTAAATATATGCAACCTTATAATGTGGTGTAATACACACTGGCAATATCTGGAACTGTGCAGCTTACTCTGAATCACAGTGGATACAGTTAACTAACTCTCTAGGTGCACATGTGGATAGAGGGCTCAGATCTGGCTGGATTAATTCCTGTTAAATAGATGCACCCTTATAATCTGGTGTAATATACACTAAAAATGCAGAACTTTGTATTTTGCTCTGGATCACAGGGGATACAGTTTACAATCTTTTCTGTGCACACAAACAAGGAAATCCTCAGACCTAACTGAGTTAATTTCTGCTAAATGATGCACCCCAATATATTAATTTAAAACTGTTAATTTCAGGAACTTTACATGTTTGTTCTGAATCACAGAGGTCAAAGGTGACTCATTTTTTATGTGCAGCATAGATATATAATCTGGCACTCCCAGTAGTAAAAACAAAAAAGTTTTATTTCATCACAAAGTTAAAAACAGGATTTGTAGTGATATCCAGTGAAAAAGGGTAAAAACAATGGAAAGGGCACCCCCTAATGCGTTTCACGCTATGGGCGCTTAATCATAGTCCTAATTTTTGTTTATTTCCTTTCCCTTTATTAACTCCCCTTTAAGGCAAAAATCATTTGGTAGTCTCACACACAGTGCTGCTTTTCTTGCTATTCACGATCAGTGATTATGCTAATTAGGTTACTATGATGCAGACTGTTGTCTCCTCCCTCCCTTTCATACACTGCTTCTATTGGCTACAATACTGGTCAATTATACACATAGCTCCCGGATCGTCAGCTGACTGATCACATGATATGCTAATGACTTACTACCCTGATCTGGCTTCCTGCATAACAGCTGATTTTAAACTACCTCTGATATTACTCTACACTACTTTCACTACTCGTTACAACATGATTTTGAACACCTATGTTTTGGTAAGTTTATTTTCTATAAATACTTGATTTTGTTATGGCACCTTATCTATGATTAAGCACCTTTGCGCGAAACACGTTAGAGGGTGCTTTATGCTTTGCTTTTATTCTCACTGATGCTTGGACTTTAACTTTATTTAAAATAAAATTTGGATGCTTTTACTATTTTGGAGTGCTGGAGCTACTGTTTGTTTGATTGTCTACACACACAAACACAGTTTTCTACTTTAGCAAAATTGACCAACCACCCACACAAGGTTTTTCCTACCTGCCCTTTAAAGCTTTTTTAACCTGCAGCTGGGACTAATTTCAAAAACTGGCCTGTCCTACAGTCATAGGAACAAACAGTTGGTGAAACATACCTTCCCTCATATAGCACACCACTACACATACTATATAGCTACCATTCCATGGATATATTCAATAGAAAAAGTTTCTCACGGCAAGTATCGATCGAAGCAAATGTCACAATACTTGCCGCGAGAAACTACAGGGTGTTCTTCCGATTATTAAACTCAGAAAAGAGAAAATGAGATTTACGAGTTTGATAAATTTCCTTGGAGTCGCATCATCCCATACCTCCCATACCCTGGGAGGTGGTACCTACTCATGGAACATGTTTGACATATACACCATCTCCTGAAATGTCACAGCATTCATTTTAATTTAAGAGGGATGGCTCTACATTTACCCACTTTTCAAAAAAGTAAAACAGTAACACATTTTTGGCAGCAATAGCAATAAACAATATGCCAAATTGTACAATTTTAAGTCTCCAGTATTTTTTTTTCTCCTATTTATTTAAAAAAATAAAACGATAAAGGAAAAAATATCTTTTTGTTGTATGATTTTATCCTTTCACCTGCTTGCTGCATTTTTCATCAAATATGTCGATTTTTTTCCAAATAAATAAATAAAATAATAACATTTCCCAAATGAATAAATTATATTTCTGTCATTTTACCACATTTCCCCCAAAATGATTACTATTTTCAAAGCTGAAAAAAAAAAAAACTTCTTATATTTACCAAAGTGAAAATAGTTGCATAAATGAATGAAATTTTGCCAATTCACAACTTCACATGTTCAGTATAGATTGTTATTGACTCTGTGATGCAGCAAATTCACAGTTTAGGACATTACTCTGGTGTATTTATGCAACACTTCTTGCTTATTCACTGCAAATGCAATAACACTTTGGGTATTCTTTGTGTGTCAAAGTGACAATCTGATCACATTGTACTGGCGTGAATATGTGAATTGGACTTTACAAATTAAAATGGAGGTTTGTGGGTTTTATGGAAGGGTTCCTGTTAGTATTCAGGCTATATTATCCTTTAAAATGGTTAAAAAATATGGTGGCTAAATGTTAGAATAAGCCAGGAATTATCTGCTACTTGAATGTAAAAATAATTGTCGTAATTTAGGTGACTATACTCCAGAGACAGTACTGTCACAAATAGAGACATTGGCTTTTCTTATGATAATTCATACCTATTGCAAATATATTGTCATTTATATACAAAAACATAGTTATGGTAGTTATTTTAAACATATTTATGTGAGGATAACATCCCTTCGCTGCAATATGCCTGTTTTATGATGCTTTTTCTACAGTTTGATGCATCCCTGAGTGAATATGCAAATGAATGAATGTTTCGAATTATCCACATTATATTAAGGATAAATTGTAATGGAGTATGGGAAATTCACTTTGGGATAACTATGCCTCAAAGTTGATCCTGGATTCAAATAAATAATTTTTTATAATATTGGATAATAATGCCTAGCGTGTTAATTCTAAAGAGTTTACTTTGAGTCAAATTAGTTTATCTTTTCTTACTGCTCATTTAATTGTTACAGGCCTACATAGAAACATATTGAGGACAGTAAACATTAAAATTATATGATCACTAGTGTATTTTGTAAGATCGGTATAAATCTATTAGAGCACAACTACAGTATCAATAGAACAATTATCAGTCAATGTACATAGTGCTTTATATAATTCTAATTTGATTACTAGCCTTGGGAGAAATAGTTTGCACAGTGTTAAAGTACAGATTTCTGTCCATAGCTTACCCATTTAAACTATTTTTATACTGTAGCTTTACCATTTTGACTTGTCAGCATTTACTTGTTGCATTTATAAATTCAGTTTCTCTGAGAACTTTATCTAAAATTTCAGAGGAAGCCACCACTCCTACATATGGCATATATATACTGATAAAAGGTCTTGTGTGGACTCTACTTGACAAAAGAATTGCGGCATGTAAACATCTCACCATTTAATTCTCTCAGGCATCTCTGACTCATACCACACTAGTTGACTGATCACAGGATGTGGGATCAAATTCAGTATATGTATTCAACAACCACCTGGATAATGTTGTTACAGGTCATCAGATGACATTTAAGGGCATAATTCTCCACTTTACATATTTGAATGGGAGTGGAATCCCCTTAAAATCAGTGCTGATTCACATTCAACCTTCAAGCGTAGTCCTCAGGTATTTTATTTTTTAATGGTACTCATGCACCAGCCAATTAAAGCATCAAGAGTCAAGATCAATACAGAAGCCTACTAGTATAACAAAAGATGTATTTAATTGTTGAGACACTAATCTGTATGGTAGAGCCAAAAAGCTAGGTCAAACAGTGGTCAAACCATTTTTATTAAGTCTTCCATTTGTTTCTTTATGCTCTATTGCTCATAAAGTCATAGTCAGGTCAGACAGTATTTATTAACTATTCTAGGCAGAAAAGTGATTACATAAAAAAGCACTTAACGGAGTACAGATTATTTGAAAATGTTGACAGAAGAAGGATAAAGGTATGAGCTCATGTACATTTCCCTAGTATTATTACGGTTCATGCTTCTAGTCAGGCCAGGTTGAGCCTTTGGCATTTTTAATTAAAAATGAATGCACAGCTTGTTTGTTATTCTGCAAAAACGTATCCATAAAAGGATTTTCTCTGTTTTCTTCCTTTAATGTCTCAAATGTAAGACAACTGATTCTTCCAAGCCCTTCACATTCAGAGCACCAAGTCCCTTATCTCTGTAGACTATGACATGACAACATCAGACATATAAGAGATGGCTTTAAATGTCAAAGTGGATAATTCCTTTTATTCCATTACTGTGCCTTTTAACAACAGCAGGCTCCAGAAGGAGGCAAAACATTAATGTGATGTTTATGTGAAAAATATTTGTTTTTTCACTTAAAAGAACATTGTAGTACCAAAAATCTGCTACTGAGATTCTCTTCCTGGCAAAACATACAGGAACTGGAACAAGAGAGGAGCATGGTGGCTGTCAAGATCAGAAGAGGTCTTAGAAGAGAACAAGGGCAGTGCTGGAGCTTAATAGTGTGATTGTTAAGTATCTGCCCTCCCCCACCTAGACATAATGAGCCTATAGTGCTCCTTTAAGGGAGCAATTCTCCATTTTTGAACTTTGATACACAATCTGATTTTATATATAGTGAAATATCAAAAGTGTATCCAAATATAGTTATATTGAATAGTGCAAGCCAACAGTGTGAGGGTAAATGGTGTTTGTAGGCCTGATAGGAGCTTGTGCCTTTATTTAACTCTCCCACATTATATCTAGATTGTCAAAGCACTTTATTAAGCAGCTTTCACATGGTCCTTTTTTTTTTTTTTTGCAGATGGGCATCCAACTCAATTTGACTAAGCTCCACGGCACACGGCACGAAACACATAGGTGCTGTTCATTTCATGTTTTTATTATTCACATGGACTTTTTAATTGTTACGCAATAAACTTCAAGTTTTACTTTACTGGAGTGCCGGAGATCTTCTGTTCTTGCATCCAACTCAATTTAGTTGTGTAACTAAACTGTAATTACATTTCCATAAGTAATTGCACATGTACAATGTACTTTATATTTATTTTAACAATAGTTATTAGCTATTGAATTAGGGTATGTGTTTTGCCTAAAAGTTTCCAAAAGCTGAAAGTATCCCTGTTCCTCCAAAGCGAATCCTTTTAGAGGGAGTAGGGCAGCAGCTGAGCTGATCACTCTATAGCAATCAGTTCAGAGTAACACCTTTAGAAAGAACACTGCCCTGCAAAATTAGTCAGCAGGAAGCAGTCAGTGAAGCACCTCAAATAAGGCTCTCCTAAATATTGTCCTGGACCAATCTAATTTGAGAAGCGTATTATATATATACAAATAAGTTAGGGTAGAGTGGTTGTGTTAGTCCACAAATGCAAAAAAGAAATGAGTATTGCAGTATTTGGTAATACCCTTTTTATTGGA
>WMED01014580.1:0-13963 GCA_019650415.1 Pipa parva | reverse complement strand
ACTTGCACTATTGGTGA
Source organism: Pipa parva (assembly GCA_019650415.1). Classification (NCBI taxonomy): domain Eukaryota; kingdom Metazoa; phylum Chordata; class Amphibia; order Anura; family Pipidae; genus Pipa; species Pipa parva. Next base: position 13,946 of record WMED01014580.1, on the reverse strand, counting down.
CTGACTAAATACTTTTTTTCCCCACTGTATATATATATATATTGGAAATGGACAGGGCCAGTAATATTCTATATATTAGCTAGGAACCACACCCTTATCTTATAGAAATACTTTAAAGGGTTACATTTCATGGGGTCACCATATCTATAGTTTTGATCCAAAACACCTCCCCTTGAGCCAGTAATCGACAGTCACCAGGCCTATTAGGTTTTGGTCCATGATCTATAGCCTGGATTTTGAATAGAAGTAAATGATGTCCAAATTGTAAAAAATGGCGCATCGATGGAATATCAGTTTTTCCTTCTGGGAAAGCTGCTCTCAGTTTAGATTTATGGTTTCCCATTATTTCCCTTAACCCATTTTGTGCTTTACCATCATAACTCAACCCACAATATGTTATGTAATTTATATTAAAATGTATTTCTTTATATTAAGTCCTTGTGTGCATGAGCGATATTCATTTTTTTGTTTATTTAATTTTTCCCAGCACAAAGGCATTATCTAATCCAACACTGGATGGAGTGTGGTGTTATAGAATGAATATATATATATACGTATATATATATATATATATATATATATATATATATATATATATATATATATATATATATATATATATATATATATATATATATATATATATATATATATATATGTGTGTGTGTGTGTGTGTGTGTGTGTGTGTGTGTTTTGTCTCTAACTAAACATATGTATTTTTCGCCTCCTACCTATTAAAATAGTTTTCACAGTAAGGGTGAAACTTATTAAACTCAGAAAGACCACTCTCGGGGGGTAATTCACCAAAGTGTGAGTGAGCGGATCCTTCGCCTCACTTTGCACTGACTGTTTTGCGCTCACTGATGTCCTGCACACAGACATCAGCGAATGCTTTAAAGGGATTCCAGTCTCAGTGAGAGCACTCATGTTGCCTCGCCGAGACTGGAATCCCTTTAATGTGTTCGCTGATGTCCGTGTGCAGAACATCAGCGAGTGCAGAACAGTCAGTGCGAAGTGAGGAGAAGGATCCGCACCTCACTTCGCACTTTGGTGAATTCCCCCCTCGGTCTTTTCGAGTTTATCGTGCAAGATCAACATTCAGTCGAATTTTTCGATGGAAAGGAAGCCATACTTTACATTAGTATTATGGCTACCTCTTAATCGAAAAATCGAGATAAAAAAAGTGGATCAAAAAACTCATGTGGTAGTCTCGCAGGAACAAAGCGAGATCTCGCGGGATAAACTTGGAAAGAGTGGCCTTTCTGATTTTAATAAATGTCACCCTTTTAAAAGGTAGTTCTCCAAACAAAAGTTTTCGTTAAAATTAATTCTGGATGGAATTAAGAGTCAAGTGTCAAAGTACAGGTTGCAGCTTAAATCTTATTAATGTCATCATTTTATAAAGGTTTCTACTTGCCATAAACTTTAATATATTTATATTTCTGTCCATGCAATCATGATGAATGTGTTCCACACTTATTTCTCTGTGTGACTCTCTTCCACTCATTCATTCATAGTACTTTTTCACATATTTTATTAAATGAAAATAATGGCTATGCAGTAGATAAAATAAGAAATAAAAAACTGCAGCGTTGCTATAGTAAATTTTATTGCCAATAATATCTGTTTTGCACATGAAGCCATATAAAGGATGAACTTATCTAAGGTGCTGAATGTTCTTTAAACACCTTCATAAAATGTGAACTTTTCCCCATCATTCGCAGTCTGGCCTGAATGACTTCCTTCCACTCTTAACAAGAAATCCATAAGGAAAAAGAATATTCAGACTTTTCCTCTTATTTTAACCTCTAAACCGCTCAAATATTTTTGGTGAAAATCTATCTGATCTGCAAGAACATTTAAATTTCACTTGTGTTTTGCCTGCCAAAAGACCGTACAGTATGTTTTCGAAAAACATTCTCTCTCTCCATGGCTTCCTCGGAAACAATTTATTCGCAGGAACACGCATTTTCTGCTTTAAAGCAAGACTGCATTTTTGCAGCAAAATAAAGTTATTTTTCTTATTGACGCTGACGGCATTTAAAGGGTTCGGTGTTGTGTGTAGATGATAAAAGATAATGTTGATAGATATTTTTAAAAAAAGAGACCATGCAGCACATTCACAAATCTGTTCGGAGAGCCTAAAATCTGTTAACATCGTAGAATAAAACATCTGCATGAACTTAATCATCTTTAGTGAAATTATTTGAAAATTACTGTTAAGATACAAATTATGGATAATTATCCAGTTTCTACATTTCATCGCTACAGAGGATATTACAGTAATCAAAAGAAAAGCATTTCTACATATATAAACAAAGCAGTTGACGGCACACGAAGACGAATATAGCCTGCCCGTTAAAACCACAAGTTGCTCCCATATGGAGGATTTTATTTTAACTTTCACAAAGGAGTTTTTGAAACCTTTCTCAACCTACTTGAAGCTTGTATTTGCTGTTCCTCTTATAAGAAGGAAATGCCCTGAGGCAGTTGAAATTCCTTAGTGCTCTGCACTTCCACTTCAGCAAAATAACCCAATTTTCTGCTGTAAAGCACAGCAAGGCAGCTATAAATATTTCCTCTTACAGTTATGGTACGATCAACAAATATGTCACATGCTTCCGTTCCACAACAGAGAAAACTATTCAGTCCTGGTACTAACACCTTATGCCATTTTACACTAAATAAACCACCTATGATATAAAAATTAGAAGCTTATTTACACCATTATTTACTTCCTTACTATGAGCAGGTGCATTTAATAGAATACGCGGCACACTATATTATAATGAATTGCATTTATAACATGGTGAATTATGATGGTATATTTATTACAAATAAATATTTGTAATAAATGGAAATATTTCCATGCAAGACTTGCACAATATGTTATGTTTCACCAGTACAAATGAATGAATGTGTAAATATGGAACAGCCAAATAGATAATCTCCGGCACTCCACAGCGTAAAAACAGAACGTACTTTATTCAAAAAAACATATAAAATCCAGGTACATAATGGATAGAAGATAAAAGTAGCACCTTACGCGTTTCGCGCCTGAGGCTCTTAGTCATAATATGTGTAAATATGTAGACTTGTCAAAGCTACCAACAGAGAAGGCTTATATATGTACCCCTACCATAACAGAGCACCCCATAATATTTAACCATTGAAAACAGCCACTCAAGCTACAATAATACACTATTTCAGTACCCTGTTGTTTAAGCCTAGAATAAAGAGATCTAACAATATATACCTGTGATTAACTGCTTGGCATTTGAATGATTATGTTTTTTTTTAATTACATTACTGAAAAAACTATGTATTTAAGTTGTACAGTATTAGTTGATTTATGCATTATAAGAAACAATGTACCATACTTTATTATACTGCTCCAGAATATAAAGAAACACTAAACCCTTATTATGATCAAGGTTCAAAATATATGTTCGTGAACACTGAAATTAACTTTGTTGGAAAATGCTGGTGTCAATCACAGGTTTAGAATATTGAAGAGAAGAATAGGTACTCACATTTTGCAAGTTCTGGTATATAACCCTTACTATATTGGATCACAGGAGCGGGGTACAGGTGCAATGTTTCGGGGGGTATAATTGCCCTTCATCAAGCTCAAATAAAATGGTGTACACCACAATGCATTCCTTTAAAATCACAGATTTAAGACATAATGAAAGGACTCTTATCCCTGTACAAAGCAAATAGGGGCTGGGAACTGTATCTTAGGATACAGAGGGAAATACATTTTATATTGGGGCCCCTAACTTCCGAAAAGAGATTGGGGATCCACAGGTGGTGTTAAAATTTATTAATTTAAGTCCACTACCATCAAGGGGTTAGTGGAGTTATTAATTCAGTATTTATTATTTTTCTACTGCTTTAATGGGAATAGGAATAAGGATAAGGGAAGGGAGTCACCTTCCTGACCTTTAGACTGTGTTCATTACCCCCTTTGTAATATCCACCACAAAATAAAAAGAAGGTAGTTTGTTTAAAAAAACATCATCTACCCTTTGATATAAACCACCCTGGAAACAGGGTTGGTGATGTTTTAATTATCAGAGGGGAGTTACTATTACATATTTGGCTGTTAAACTGTCTTCCAAAACAATTCACTAAAAAAACTGTGTGAAACAACGTGAAATAGCGCTCAAAACCAGATCAGAAAATAATAATAAATAGAAATAAAAAAATAATTAAAAATAACGATAAAACAAAAAGTAGATATAAATAAAATAAGAAAATACAATGAAACAAACAATACAATGAAAAAGTCCAAACTCATGAGTGCAATTAAAGTCCACAATAATCCAGATCAAAATCCAAAAAACAGTATGTGCTGCTCTTCTTCTTTAGGGATATTACCTTCAATATGATCTTATATTTGACTCCTGATGAAGCTGCAAATGGTATCCTAGCGGCGAAACGCACTGAGAATTGGTTACAGGCTGACCATCTAAGTGCAGCATTTCATTATATACATTCATGTGTCTTCTATGTTTGTGAGTATATATTTTTTGTATGACCTTAAGGATTTATTAAAAGATTTTATACTATACAAGTTTTATCCTGAATTTTTTATGATGAATAGACATGAATATACTTGTTGGATCATGAGTTTTATATGATCTATCATTTCTGCAATCAAACCCAGCTGAAATCTGGTGTTCATGGTCTATCTGGTTGGGCTTTAAGAGCATTATAGATTCTTATATCTGGTAAGCCTCCACACACACCAATGGTGGTGATTAATGTTTTTGGTACAAGTGATTTTGGTGGACTCTCATTTATTATTCACATCATACACTTTATGGCATTTTGGGCTTTTCACTATCTGTAATTTGTTTTTGTTTTTTTGATAAGGCACTATTATTGGCCATCTTTTGTGCACTTTTTTACAATTTGTTTCTGTTAAACTGTATTGTTGCTGGTCACCTGACTTTGTAGCTAAATGCTTGGCATTGGTAAATGATTTAGTGATGTTTTTGGCTTTTGATTTCACTGGTATGTGCGCAAATTAAATCAATATGTAGATAAATAAACATACTTTGCCAAGAACATGCTGCAATTTTTATTCAGTTCTACTTTCTGCTTATAATACTTGTAGTAAGTTCTGTTGTCTTCATTAAAAATGGTCTATTTTTAATGAAGACTGAAAAATATAGAAACTTCCTAACAACATCTAATGCATGAAATGACTTCTGACTTGTGTATTTGCTATAGTAAAAATAACTTACTTTTAAAAGGGATCTAAAATTTTAATTTCTTATAATTAGCCTAAAAACATTTTTATAACAAATCCTCATTTTAGATTACATTCCGCTGCTATTAACATCTGAGTTCCTATTGACCTTATATTACCTTCATTGTCCCTTGTATGTTCCAGATGCACAAGACAAATACAAAACACATTCCCAATACTTTTAATTTCTGCAGATCCATTATTATTGCTATAAAGGTTTACACAAATAAACCTCCCCCACCATACTTTCTACTCCTTAGCCCTCCTGAACAAGGGACCATATTTCAACTTTTTAACATTCCCTGTTGACTTCACACACAACAAATAACCATATATGGCGAGCTAGGACAAACTCTAGTGAGGCTGTGAGCAATTCTTCCATTCGTAGCTTTACTAAAGAGAGAACATATAAGGATTTTTTTTTCCCAGGGGCTCAACACATCGACAATAATAGTGTAAATGAATTTACACCTAGATAAATCTTTCTCCTACTGCAAGCAAGGTGCAGTTTTCCAGTTTGGGACTATAATTGCTCTCCCAACCCTTTGGAAGTAGAATCAGCCCAGAACCCTTTATCTTCCTCCTGAGTCTTCCTATACTTTGAAATACTATGGCTAGAACACTTAGATACATCATCTCCTTGGTAGTTCCAATTAAGACCTTACTTACTTGTTCTGACATGTTATTTCAAATTGCACTTTTAATCCTTAATAAACCTTGTAAACAGACATCTAAACTTGGGGTGTACCTAGAAAATGCTCCCCCTCGCTATCTTCCAAAACTCTTCTCTTACTCTTGGTTTTATTCTTTCCTTTTTCTTACCTATATGCCCCTTTTGGAATTTATATACCCTTCATTTAGAATGAGTTTATTTCCTTTTCTTCTTGATCCAGTCTTGTTAATACAGCTTATCATTTAAAATAAACATAGTTTTCTGGCTTTATGGAAGTAATTATAACAGTTGCAGCAAAGATTACTCAAGGCATGTTTATATTTATCAAGAGACAATAATAGTAAGATACGGTCATCATCTGATTTGCATTATCTACCAGATTATATTGTTTCTATCAGGGTTTTCATTTTTGTTAATGGTGTAATCCAATTCAAGAGACTGTTAAGTACAAACAGTAACTAAAGCAAAATCCAACAGAAACACAAAGTTGGTTTACCAAAGTAACATGGTAAAATATGATGATAACGATAAATCACAAGGTTTGCCCTTTCTCATTATCATCTAATATTACAAACAGTTTGGTTTTGTCGTAAATATTAAAATAGCACCAATATATTTTTTTACTACATGTGACCTTTAATTGTTGATTTAATGCATGGTATGGGATGAAACCTAATTTTGCCAATCTAATGAGTTATCTCCCTTTTAATGGGAAGATATATTTCTACTTTTTATTAGCATGCTGCCTGGTTCATTTATACCCGATATAGCTATGTGCATAGAATAAACCAAAATAACAGGAACTTCCTGCTACTGTAACTAATTTTTGCATTTTTTTCCCAAGAACATTGTCTTTTTCTCTTTGTCCTACTATGGAAATTGTAATATACTCACTGAATAACCTGGGGAGATGCCAACAGGTAATGAAAAACTATGTGAACTTCCACAATGCAGAATTTCTTGGAACATTTTTTTTTTTTAATGTTCCTCATATAAAGGAATCCAACGTAATTACATCTTACAAGGGTGCTTAGAATGGTTATAGAAAACTATAAAAGCTTATTATTTCTGAACATTAGGACTGGATGATGCACAGACTTGTAAATTTAGTCAATCAACTTATTGTGACCTAAGACTTCTAACAGTAGCATTAATCTTTGTTGCGATGAGAAGCCTGATGTAATTATGTCTTAACTGGCAACATTGCTGGTATTTTATAATTACTATAAAACTATTCCTGCTCCTTTCTACTTCACAAAAAGCTACTCAGCTATCTGGATATAGTGCTGTTTTAAAATCTAGTTTAACTAAAAAAAAGAACTCAAAAGATTATCAGTTAACTAAACAATATACTATCTGTCATCAAAGAAAAAGTATTTAAAAGCCACAGTAAAAAGAACTGATTACACAAATGCACACCAGTTGCCTTAAGGACTTAGGGGGGAATTCAGCAAGCTCCAAAGTGAGGCGTGTAGTGTTCGCCTCACTTCAGAACAACTGAAATGCGCATGCTGATGTTCTGCACGCGGACATCAGCATGCGCATTTCAGTTGTTCCGAAGTGAGGCGAACACTACGCACCTCACTTCGGAGCTTGCTGAATTCCCCCTTAATCTAAACCACTCATATATTAGTTTAACTGATATAAATATTTCAGTTTAACAGACAGTATTATGATGATGTCAGATAACATTAGGATTTATATTCGCTTATCATTGATTCATTCAAATTTGAGATATAGTAACTTCCAATAGAAATACAATGAAAAAAGTTTACAACCACTAGTTTACCTTAACTAGATTAAAAATAGTTATCTATAACGTTTTGCATGGAAAAGGTTTTTATATTGTACCCATTTTCCAGTAAGGTAATGGGCAAATACAAATGTTTAGGTGAAAATCAATCTTGTAGATACTGTACATCTGCTTAGATGGGGTTGTTGCATCTTCACTGTTTGTTGGAGAAGTCTAAGTTACAGCGAAATTTATTAAACTCGGAAAGACCGCTCTCAGTCTTTACGAGTTTATCGCGCGAGATCTCTTGAGATTTTTTTGAGTTTGCAATAAAAAGGTAGCCATACTACTAATTTAAAGTATAGCTACCTTTCCATTGAAAAATTTGAGATCGAGATTGAAAAATCAAAAAATATCTCACAAGAACAATGCGAGATCTCGCTCGATAAACTCAGAAAGACCGAGTTAGTAAAGTTAGTAAAAATTCAGAGCAGCACTACTGAAGGGCTTTAAGGTTTTCCTAGGAACCTGGTGGCTGAGAGGTTAGCACTGTGGTCTTGCAGTGCTGGAGTTTTGGGGTCGATTCTCAGGGCATTATCTTTGGAGTGTGTATGTATTCATGCTTGCATGGATTTCCTCTGGGTACATACTCTGTACCACTGGGTACAAACTCAATTGGGGCAGAAACTTTTTTTTTGAAGCCCATAGATAGGTATAACATTTAACCAGATCATTAAAATACATATTCTCTTTTACATTGGTTAAAAAGCTACTCCTAGTGCATGGAGAAATGTTGTCTTTGAATCTCAGCATGGTTGGATAAACAGAATATATGAAAACACAGATTAAATATATATATATATATAAATATACTCAATAGCAGGTATAAAGACAATTTTATTTTTGTTATTGTCCTTTGAGTTCACAAATTCCATGATATTATATATTTTCCCTGATGGTGATAAAATATATATTATACATATTAACCAGTTCCTGCAGAACTTGAATCAGGTCTTGATACAAAATCTCCCATACATACTAGGGTGAGCGAATACTAATTTCCTTCTCAGTATGCTTTAGATGGTGAGAAGAATCTCAAGCAATCACAGGGTGACCATAGACCTTATACAGGGGATGCCTTTGGTGGAGCTAAGCATATGGTGAAAATGCTGCAAAGCAACAATGCAAACAAAATGAGCCGCCATGTTACCCTTTAGTATGAGATGCAAGTAGGAGTAATAATTTAATCTAGAAAAAGAAATTTCAGAAGGGGAAGGTGGAATCAAGAATCAAATGATATTTTCTTCTAATTCAGAAATGTTGGTATTTTAGCTCAAATGCCCAATAATGGGGATTTTCAGTCAGAAGTAAGACAGTTTTGACCTGTTAAAGCTGTTGAAATATCAGCAATACGTTGACATTGTAGTTTATGTGGATTTATAAAGCCATTTCAAGGATTTTTATACTGACGTGTTCTCCTGCTGTAAACCCATTCCTGTGTAGTTAGTCAGTTCATTTAGGCACAGTTGGATTAGTTTTCCCATCCAAAAATAACATTGAAATTGTCCTGAAATGAAGGGGGAACCTCATAGAAAAGTTCTGTAAAGTGTGTTGGCATCAACGGATCAACATTTATTAATATTAATAATAATCTTTATTTTCAATACCAGCAATTTTGTTGGTCCTGTATAAATCAGTGGAATGGAAATGTCCAGCCAATTGAAAAATAGTGTAGAAAAGCATCCAACAAATCAAAAAAGGTTTAACTAATCTTTATACATTTTCCGCCAGCTTGTGTATCCAGAATATCCAGATAAATTCTTATATTGTGTCTGTGAATTGAATACTAAATACTGTTGCCTGTGACTACTCTATAACACTAATAACTGCTCTTTAGGTCACGTTGAAAACATTTCAAAGACTTCACAGACCCCATTTAACAGCATGATAGTGAAAGCAGGTGATAATTACTCCACATAAACACACCCTCACGTTCCAACATGTCACTAGCTAGAAACAGCTTTTATGTAACATCCAAGTTTCCATAACAGACAAGTTATTAAACTGTGAAGTACTCTCCATATGTTACTACTTCAGACTTTACATCAGAGATTTCCTGGCATCTGTGTTCAATTGAGGGGCAAAAGAAAATAAGTGAAGAGCGAATGAAGTTGCCATTTAATTCCAAGTCAATTAAAAAGGAAGAGTTGCGTTGTCCTTATCTGTAGCAGTCTTTTACATGTTGCAGCCAGTGAGAACAAGAAAAAAAAAACTTTCTGGGATGGATAAAATAATTCAGTTACAATGACTAGTAGGTAGTTGTTATTGTAGGAGGAATAGCTTTTAGTTTAATAATAAAAAACAAAAATGGTCATAAAGGGGAGATTAAAACATATGATTCATATTAGAGACTTAGCAGTCTTGTTAACTGAGACGGACTTGTAAAAAACACAGCTGGGTTGTGCATCCTGTCCTCATAGCAACATTGTAAACATTGTTGGAAGGTAAAGTTGATCTTAAACTCCTTTGATGTGTCAACCATTTCCTAACAATTATCCTTTTATCAAAGCAAGCCTATCATTCAAGAGCATCGGACACAAGATATTTAAGCAATGTAAGAAGCCCTGTAAAATGCTATGGCTCAGTAAATATGTCACCGCGACCACTTATGTCAGAGGGTCAGCAAATATGGGGGAGGTAGACAAAATAACGCAAACACCTAATAAAATAGGCTCCTATTTCAAAGTATCCTTATTGTAGTTCAAATGTTTCTACATGTGTTTAATGTCCGCTGCAATTGTCAATGTGCTTTTGCTGTATGAGATCTCTGAAACTCAACACTGTAATATGTGATCATCTAAAGCAAAGCCTTGAAAGATGCTAAACGGTTGACTTGCATGTCATAGCAAAATGACTTATTCTATTAAGGAAGGATGTCAAAATGATATGTTTGATGTGTGCCCATAAAGGAAGAACAGTGTTCACAGACCAAATTTTCATTGATAGTAATTGCTATAACAGCAACTGATGAACAAAACAAAATAAATAAAAATACCAATAAAATGTATCAACTATACTCTACTTGTCTCTGCTTATATCTATGGCTAACACTATGCTACACTCTACTGCCCACAACTTAGACAACACCACTTGGCCAGTCACATGTCCATCCTGAGGTTCACAAAGCTAATAAGTATGGAAACAAACTGGCCAATGACTCAAACATATAACCTGTATGTACAGTATGTATGTATGTATATATAATTTTATTTATAAAATACAGACATGGGAAATTGCATTAAACAGTACAGTATAAGATCACAAGGATACATCACTTTAAGTGCTATGATGAGTTTGACACAAGAGGTTGGAGGTCCCTGCCCCATAGAGCTTACAGTCTAAATGGGAGGAAGTCTTGCATACACAGATGGGTAATAAGAGCTGTGACAATGTGTTGAAAGAAACGTCCATAAATAAATAAATACAAATATTAAGCAGAAATGGCTAAGTATTAAATAAAATATATACATAAAAATCAGTTATAAATATCGGTGCTAGTGCTCCAAGAGGTAGGATTTCAGTTTGGTTTTAAAAGTGCGGAGGAAATGTTCCTGGACTGACACTATATGCACATATTAGATTTCCACAAAAACACCAGCACACCTGCAACTTAAAACCAGCCTACTGATGTCCATACACTCATGGAAAGACTAGCAAACACAGGGGAATTCATCTGTCTTTGAAAAAGTCTATTAACCTATAGCAACCAATCAGCTGTTGGCACTCACTTGTACAGGGTAACTAGAATTATGAGAGCCAACTTTTGATTGGAAACTAAATATTTTCAGGCATCTAAATATCCTCTTCTCATGTTTTAATACTGTACATAGATTGATACTTTTCAGCTGGGAGAGATGATTGAAATTGTTATAATCTTTTAGAATGATAATTATTTAATTAAATCATATTTTGCTATTAATTAATGCCATTTAACTAAGCTGGCTTGCAAATTTTTTTTTTTCAAAGTAATTGAAACAATTGGCTTGCGGTCTAGTGCTTGTTCACTTTCAGCTAGCGCAGGGAGGGCTCTCACAGTAATGGTTGGGAAAAAATTCATATTGTCACATTGGCTAAAGAGAATGAGAGCAGAAACTGTGTGTATAAGGTACTGGGAATTAGGACTTGAGTGAAACACTATTGTCACTGAGTAGTTGCTAATCAAACCTCTCAAGATGTTGTAGCGCTTTATATATATAATTATACAGACATAAATATATATATATTTATTTCTTTAATCACTAATGCAAAAATGAAAGCATAACAGATTGCATCATCATATATCAATTATTCCTAATTAAAGGTACATTTGTTTTGATATTACATTATTTACGCTGAAACAAACATTGTTCTAATATATTATCATTGGTTTTTTTTTTTGCTTTATTTGCTTGCTATTACCTAAATAATCGTGCCATTGCATAAAATACTTCCCTTAGGGCTCAGCTTTTCAACATTGTCTAATTGCAACTTTGCACTTGCAGAATTAGGGTTTTCAGTCTTTACACAAACGCTTTAATTATTTCCTGTAAACGGATACAATGTTTTCTGTGTCCGGGACACAGGAGGTGGGAGGAGCCAAAAGAAAATCATTGCAGTTCCTAGGTAAAAGTAAGTGAGTGGCTCTGCAGTGCTTGTCTTGAGAGCTGTAAGTTACTGGGGATCAATGTTGAGGTTAAAAACATAAGGTATGATGTCTGTTGTTTAGTGTCCTTTTAACATTTCTGTTTTAAAACTTTAACTTGTCATTTTATGGGTTATCCAATCACTTATTGTTGACATTAGCTTACCATTGGAGAATGTCAGTACTAAAGAACTGTGTTTGTTATCTTTATGATCTCCAGATGTTTCATCACCTCTTGTGATTTTCACCCTGAATATAAACTGAACTTGGTGATGTCCCAACACTGCACTGTGTGACATCTTCCCCCGTGCATTGTCCTAGACTTTCTCTAGGGTAATGAACATAGCAGATTTCAAATGAAGGATTTATAATAGCCCCTGGGACATATCAAATTCTGGAACTTGTTTCTCAGCAAAATGTATGCGTTATTCATTTCTGTTACTTTTGCTGTTAACATTCAATCAATCGATGTAATAATTTCTATCTATAGAAGTAAAAGACAAATAGGGAGTTTCCCTTTTATATAATAATTCCAAATAAATTAGGAACTTATGTTATTTTATGTGTAATTCTGCGCTTCCCAATTGTCATTTGGTGCTTTTTTTATCAACATAAATATTTAGGGGGTTATTCAATAAGGTGCAAATTTGACTGTCGAATTCGGAAACAGTAGATTCCCATAGTAAATCCGCTAAACTTTCCCCCCTGTAAAGTCGCAACAATTTTTTAATGTTAAGATTGCAACAAGTTTCCTATAATAAAGTCACGACTGTGACAATATTCTCATTATAAAAACGTGATTGCGACAGTAGCAGCCTATTGCGACTGTCTTTATCTGGCGAATTCGCACCTATACGCAACAATTTGGACTTTAGTGAATAATCCCCTTAGAATTTTGGATTATTACATTGCAGCCTAAGCAGCCTAAGCTATATTGTAGCTTAGGCTGCAATATAGTATAAGTGTTGTATTAGACAGTAAACACATTTAAGTAAACAGGATAAGTGGTTTGTTACTGCGGAGATTTTGGAGTAGACCAGAGTTGATGCATGATCACTGTAGCTTGGTGTGTTTTATAGAACAATGATTATATATTTGCTGAAGTAATTGAAGGACTTAAAGGACCAGTAACACCAGAAAAAGAAAGTTGGCATTCAGATTGGCCAATCAGTATAACCTAATTTTCTCCCCTGCTGAACCTTATCTGCTTCAATACCCCACTCCTCCAGGGCAAAGTCATACCCTGGCTCTGCAGTTGTCAACTACATGAGACCAACAGCCCAGCCTCAATCTACCAATAGTCTTCAACAAACTCTCTTCAGCAAACTTGTTTTACTATACCTTACTACATGTCAGTTAATTATGTGGAAATGGCCTGCTTACTTAATGTCTCATATCTCTCGATATTATATTTTCACTGCTTGTCCTGACTAAGATTTAACTTTTAACCACCCACCTAACTCTCCCTCCATCAGTTTTTCAGTCCGATTGATGCTCCCCTTCCTCCTCTCTTTCAAACTGCTGTAGAGATGATAATGCAACAGCAGCCTTACCCCAGCACTACTCTTCAATGTCACTTCCTGTGAGCAATTCACAACAA